>WYDE02073226.1:0-18122 GCA_009867175.2 Adela reaumurella
ACGTTACTATGAGTCATGTTTTTTCGTGAGTGCAGCCGGCGTTCATCGATTTATAAGACGTTATCACGTCAAAAAAAAGATGAAATGGACTTAACATTACAATACATGAATTTAACATTGTGTTATGCGTCACAGGTAAGGAAAGTTTTATGGTAAAATGTAATATTAACTTAACGTTACCTTAGCTTATGTAATGTCAACTTAACGTTACATATTCCCATAAACCTTTCCTTACCTGGGACGCGTAACACAAATATTTATCTTTCAATCAAAATTCAATAGCAAACGATTAACGTTTGTTTCTTAATTCAATAGAATTTCGTGCTGAGTAATTCAAAGTAATGATCGCATACAACTTGAATTGCCGTGCTAAATTGATTAACAACCAAACACAACACGGACGCACTTCATTTTAAAATAATAACAATTTTTCTGTCTATTACACCTATAGAATACACTAGTGCGGTTAAGCACGCAGGCTTAGAAAATACGTATAATGCCTATGTATATACATAGATGATTGATATCGTGTGGGGCCGGTATTTAAAGAATGACCCCACTGCATCTCTTCCCATGCATGTCGTAAAAGGTGATCAAGGGCTAAGGACACCTCTCACCTTGAAAAGGACTTCCACCGAGTAATGCAGTAGGTGGGACTTCTTGCCTTACATGCTGCTTGATAGATATTTTGTCCGAATACCTTGCGAAACGGGTGGTCGGTGTTGTGCTGTAATTTACCGGAGTTCTTGCAGCACAACACCGATTGCTCTGCTTACCCCGATTATTGGGATTCAGCGTGAGTGCTATGTATGTAATAATAATACCATAATGTAATACAATGTAAAAAAAAAATTATAAAAAATATTTTACTTAATGCAGCAAATTGTCAAGGATAATATTAATCCAGTTAGAAATTATATTATAAATGATACAGATTCTTGAGGAAAGTAAATAATAACCTTTTCATAGACGAACCACGATATAATCTTTCAGCAAGATTATATGTTCTACTTGTTTCATGTCATGACACTATAATCAAGTAACAGTTCATTAAAAGATGAAGAATAATGAGTTCTAGTGCTTAGCTGGAACAGAATGTACTTCTTTCTACTTTTGCAGCCCCACTGCTGGGGACAGGCCTCTCTCATTTACATGATATGAGATAATTTTAGTCATACACTTCCATGGTGACCAACCGGCTTGGAAGAAGGTTTCCTCACGATGTTTTCCTTCGCCGGAGTGTCAGCGGCCGTTCAGCGCAAATTCTAAATTTATAAATATTGTGCTCCCTCAGTGGGTATCGAACTCGCACCACCCGCTTGAGAGGCGTGCTCTTGCCCGCCCGGCCAATCTAACACTGACAGAATGCACATAAACGTAATATTTTTTTTATAAACTCTATTACCATTGAGTAAGAGATTCTGAAGCAAGATTTAATTATTTAAGCATAATTTAATAAAACGTAATTATAATATTCATCCGACTTCAAAATATTCAGGAAGTGTCAGATTGGCCGAGCGGACACGAGCACGCCTCTCAAGCGGGAGGTGCGGGTTCGATACCTACTGGGGGCACAATATTTATGACTGTAGAATTTATGCTAAATGGCCGCTGCCACTGCGGTGAAGGAAAACATCGTGAGGAAACCCACTTCCAAGCCGGTTTGTCACCGTGGAAGTGTACGACTAAAATCCTCTCATTTCATATAAACGAGAGAGGCCTGTACCCATAGCAGTGGTGCGAATAAAATGGCTGCAAAAAGAAGAAAGATTAAATAATAATTCCGGTTTAGAAATCGCCTTTATATCATATCATACGTCACATAAGAGAAACTCCACTAAAGCCACATCGCTGCCCACGACACAGAGGACAAGCGTGATTATGTAGATTTTATGTGCAGCCGCTTGCTGCTTCCTTTCAAAATATTCATGTAAATATTTTGCCTGAAATTGTGAAACACAGACACACGTTTGAAAGCATGGACCGTTGCATTTGGTAAACATTGGAACATTGGATTTGGTAAACATACATTTGAAGTCTGCATGCTTTCATGCAGACTTCAAATTTATTGCAACCAATAATGTTTTTATTACATTTTTTATAATTTAATTTGAAACAAAGGATGTATGTCAGGACCGTGTCAAATGACGTTTAATTGTCTCTGCTTACCCCTCCGGGAAGAGGCGAGGAAATGTACTTTTAAAACAAAATTTTGTACGGAAAAAGTGATAAAAGATATATTGATGGGTTATATATTATCGTATGTATTAGTAGTACATACATACTTACATATCACTCAGGCTGAATCCCGTCAATCGGGGTAAGCAGAGCAATCGGTGTTGTGCTGCAAGAACTCCAGTAAATTACAGCACAACGCCGACCACCACATTTCGCAAGGTATTCGGACAAGATATCAAACAGCATGTAAGGCACGAAGACCCACCTACTGTATGAATGGGTAGAAGTACCGTGCCAAGGAGGTGGCGAGCCTGTCGCCCTTTAGCACGGCATCTTGTCTTTATCCCTTAGTCGCCTTTTACGACATGCATGGGAAGAGATGCAACTTTTATATCAATTTAGTGTTATTTATAGTTACTATTCAAGTCTAACTATAGATCTGACTGATGAGACGAACTAGATAACGAGCTCGGGAGATGTGTATATCCAATGAATGAAAATTAATGAATAAAAATTCTTTATTGCACACAAGAAGTACTACTTCTTCTTGTATGTACAATAAAGAATTTTCATTCATTTTCATTTATATTCAGAACATATTACAAAGACATTATAAATGTACAATAACCGGCTAATTACTTTGAAAAGCAATCCCTTACAGCCAACCTTTGGGTAATATAAACTTAAGAATATGAGTTTAAGTAGAACAGTGCAAGTTATTCATCATCAGCGTTTCACTTTCCACTGCTGGACATACGCCTCCCATTTTTCCCAACCCTCCCAGCACTCTCCAGCACGAATCCATAGTTTGCCAGCGATGAACCGGGTGTCGTCGTCCCACACGGAGAGTGGTATTCCCACACTTCTCTTAGCTGTTCAAGGTCGCCAGTGTAGAAGGCGTGTGCTGCAATGGCTGTCATAAATGCTCCATATTACATAGGTAGTAATGAATTTGGAGGGTTTTATATCTTCAACATGGACTTGCATTGTTGTAGATCGTCTGTCATTTAGGCTGACCCTACAAATGTAGCTAGGAGCCCGGGTCTGTGCCGACGGGAAAGAACATGAAAACAGTTTCAATCCGCGCCACTAGAGGCGCTTGGTCGACGTTGTCAGGCGGATGTAGTGCAACACAAATAGTTTCAGCTAGCTCCCTCCGATCACCATCTATTTCGCTCCGCGGTAAACTCTTTGCGAGTTTACATTACGCATCGCCCACCGTCACGCAGCGTTCAGAATCTATACCCTGCTGTGTTAACTCGCCAAGTAATATAATTATTTTATACTTACAATGCGATTAAAATAAGAATAGGACGAGACTAGCGCCATTTTGCGACGCTGAACTGTCAAACTAACTGTACTTCAGTCATACTTGAGTAAGTTGTGAAAAGAAAATTAATGTACAAAATCAAACATTTCAGAAAAACTGAAACAGAATAATTTGTTTTAAATATATTATTATTGTAAGAACAGAGACTCATAATTTTAGAGATCAAAAGATTTTGATTCTAATTGTGGAAGTTTATAAAGTTCAGTATTTTATAGAACTATTAAGATAACTCATTGTTTTAGATTAAATTATTTGAAAAAGTGAAAAAAAAACCTTTTTCAGTTGTGTGTTGGTCATCAAGATCAACAAAAGAGCAAGTAAAAGAGGTCATCGGCATTTCTTACAGAACTATTAAATTAAAAATAGGTATAAGGCTTCCCGTGGAAACCCTTGAGGATGTGCAGACCGCACTTTTAGTTAGTTTAGTTAGTTAGTCAACAAGCAATCCTATTCTTATAGTAATCGCATAGTATAACCTTGGTATAACCTACTATTCTGTTCCTCACAGTCACTAATCTCTAGTACCTAGTTGAAGAGAGTAGGAAGATATTTTTCTGTTTTTCTTTATTTTTCATCATTTTACAGTCAGTTTTTTTCTTTTTATGGAAACCAACATTGATGACTACATCGCCCCAACGCACTAGCCAACCTAATAAACCTTGATGAATTATTAGGTAGGTGCCAAGTCAACGCTTCCCCCTAATCCATCCGGCTACACTGAACAGTCGCTTTCAAAGCAACATCGTCGACGAAGTGGGAGAAGGAAGCACATACATTTTGTACTGAATTCACTATCTGTGTCACTGTATCTATCACTGACATTAACATGTGATGTGACCATTGTAGGCGGGAACAGTCCTCCTACTTGACGGAGAACACCAACAATTTTCAAAGCCCGCTCGACCGACCATCATTCAGTGCGGTGGTAGCAACACGGGTGAGATAAACCCTACCATCACTAAGGAAAAAGACGGGACCTATAGTTTTACGTGTTATCGGAACACGGCCACTATCAACGGTGAACAGACCGCCCTCGGACATCACTTCCTTTATCTACAGGCCTCAGATCAGGATTGTGACGTCATCAATAGTGGTACATTCATAAAAGTGTAAGCAGAAAGTCTATATTAATTATATTAATATTTATTTATTTCATTAAGTACTGAAATATATTAATTTTTTTTTATTATATAGTTTAATTTCCTAATGGCTTATAACCACATTAATGAAATATTTCTTGATCATGTTTACTTTAAATAAGTGGGTATCTACCTACTATTTATTACATGCATACATAGCGTCGCGCCTGTTTCCCAGTGGGGTAGGCAGAGATAACGGATCTCTACGTGCCACGATCCTGACACACCTCTACCACTTCTTGCACTATATATGCTCGTCGGTTACGGGTACTGCCACTTGCCCCTTTTGGAGCACATGCTCAATCTGTTCTATGTACGCACGTGCGTCTAGGATGACCCTTCCTGAATCTTCCACTCACATTCGCTTGAAAATTCTTCTTCTTTCATCCATTCTCCCAACATGACCAAACCACGGACGCATCCCTTTCTCAATCCTTGTCACTATATCTGCTTTCAGACCACAACGCTCTCGCACTACACAATTTCTCAATCTGTTGGGACGAATATTTCATAAAAAAAGAAAGGAATGAATAGACCACATATATTAATCGAAAGTTTGACAGTTCGCATTGGCTAACGAAGTTGAAAAAAGGCTATAAAAATTACGTTTTCAAAGTTTTCGTCTTCTGTCCGTCGCCGATAACACACTACCTGTGCTATTTTCGATTCGATGTTGATTAATAAATTAATTCAAAAATACAATTGACTGATTAAAGGACGCTTCAATTTCCCAATTTCCCTGTTCAATCTTCGAATCTGCATTTTCCAATTTCAAAATTGTAGCCGACGCCAACAAATGCAACTGATATATTTTAAGCGACTTCACGATTATATTAATAAATATTTTTATGAAAAATATTTGGTTTAAATGTTCCATACATAACGGTAATTTCATAGGTAAGTGCCTAATAGTTTTCCCCACCCCTACCACACCCTACCCCATCCATACAAAACCCCTCCTCCTCCCCTGCCCCTACCCTACCCCACAACTACCCCACCCTACCCCCCTACCCAACCCCTAATCAGACCCTACCCCACTACTTCCCCGCCCCATAAGATCGTAAGAACATTTGAAAAAACTCGCCTGCGCAATAATTATGCTAACTGTAAAATAAATTATACCTAATTATAAACTAGAAAGAAGAAACAAGACGAATGAGCCTCGAATCATAAAAGAAAGATACATAGCAATACAGCAATGAACTTCACTTCAACTTTCAGCAAGCGGAGACCCTCCTAAGTTAAGGTAAACAATTGCATTGAGGTTCTCCGCTTCCTGCAAGTTGAAGTGAACTTCATTGATGTGTTCTTATGATATAATATATTTCATATATTGTAATTAGTAGTAAATAACGCGTATGTTATTGCTAAGAAAGTCTGAGTCGATTTTACAATGAGTTTAATTCAGAAAACAACTTTGTGTAACTTTCTTTTATGATTTAAACTTTTCAGGTATTTATTACCCTTTTTCTTACACAGTTTTTGTCACAGTAGATTTTACATACTATTACACGCCATCGTCATAGATATGTTTTTATTTATTTATTTTTTTTTATGTGGGACCATGAGCACTCACTGGAGTTAACTTCTCGCAAACGGATCAATTTATTGAGGGACTTTTGATCGTGCGGTTTTTACACGGTCGTATTTAAAAATCTTTATGGACTTCCTCTCCAGCCTTCGCTCTCCTCTCCTATCGGGCTATTTGTCTCTTTAACTATGACTATCTGGTATAAATAACCAGCATAGTTAAATCTTGCCCTTTTTGGATCTCTTAAGAATTGAGGTGGAGTTCATTTTCCATTATTTGAGGAACACTCGAGTTCGATATGTTCAGTCATTTTGTCAATTTTCTTGCGCTCCGCTGATAATTTAGCACAATTCGGGTCTTCACTTTCCTCACCATTTCCCGAGAAGTTGCTGTTTGTTTAGGACAGCCATTGTTGCGTTTTGCGATGCTACGAGTAACACTGTGACGGTTAATGGTTCAATACGCAAACAGTTTGTTAACATCGAGGTGCTGCAGTTGTGAACAATAGAGGAAACCGAATATCCACGTAAATGTAAGTTACGTTTACACTCCACGTTCAAATATTTTTTTTCATTTTTATCTTTTTTTATAGAAACTGACACCGATGGCTGCATCACCTAATGCACCAATTTTCTGGTACCAGTGACGTTAGCCTAAACACCTTGGAAAATTATGTAGGTAGGTGCCATATCATCGCCTCCCTCAATTCCAGCCGGCTACACTGTACACGGGCGGAAAACACGAATTATGTTTCATAGACGCTTCGACCGGCCCTTCATTCAGTGCGGTGGTACCAACCCGGTTTTAACCTTACCACCATGTAAGGAGAGAGAAGGGACCTACAGTTTAACGTGGAATCCTAACCTCGACCAGCGTAAACGATCAAGCGGTCACCCATCCAAGACCTGACCGCGCTCGGCAGTGATTAACTTCGATAACAGAATACCAAATACCGCAACCACTGAGCCAACGACGCTGATAAATCGTATAGCGAAACGCATCCACAATTATTAAAACAAATGAATGAACTGACGTTTAATTTCAAATTAACGCTCTGTCATCGCGCGTTCCATATTTAAATATATAATGAAGCTAGTAACATTGGGTCCGTCGCAACCTGTAAATAATAATATTAACCCTTTAAGGTCATGCATAAATAAACCTATGTTCCAAAATATTAAGAATGACCCTTCATGACTGGTTCAGGTTGATTCACCTTCCCAAATCGAATCATACCCCATCTCGACCTTCCCTTATCGTTCCGTTCTCCCGCTACCCAGGATTCCCCAGAGGGGCCACATTCATTGTGCCTTATTTCATCCAATCTGTTGTTATAGCTAGTTTGAGACGGACGTAACGCCTCAACAATGTAGGCGAGAGTATATTTTCTCTACAATTCGATTTGTAACTGAGGCCCGAGATTCGTTTCGGCTCAAGTTCGAATGGAATCGAAGCAAGTTGGGTGAAAGTTTTCGGAAATATTTTTGTGAGAAAAATCGTGTTATTTTGGTTAGTCTGTTAGTTAGGAAAATATTTATAGGTCTGTGTTATCCGAATTTTTCACCAACAAGCTTCGAGAAAAAAAAAGAATGATGAAATAAAATAATCTAAAGACAATACGCGATTAAAACAGTGAAGCTTAATCAATTCTAATTTTGGTAATTTCGATAACGGATTCTTCTTTCTTCTTCTTTGTAGCCATTTTATTCGCAGCACTGCTGTGTACAATCCTCGCTCATTTACATGATATGAAAGGAATGAGAGTCATACGCTTACACGGTGACTAACCGGCTTGTAAATAGGTTTTCATACGATGTCTTCCTTCACCGAGTAAGCCGCCATTTCATCACAAATTTTTAAGTTATAAATATTGTTCTCCAAGTGGTATCTGCAGCCCCCGTACATATGTGAATGCCCATATGTCCCGTCGGTTACACCTCTGCGTTATTCTGAAGCGGGTGGCATTTTATTTTCATTAAAAAAACACGAATAAAAAACAGAATTACTGAAACATTTGGAACGTGTATTTTTCAATACCTATGATTCCTTGGCAAGAAAAAGCTTAATAATTTACTCACCTTGCAGTTATTATTATCCCAAAGGTATTCTGGTAGAAAATCTAAAAATCTATACGCAGGCATTAAGTGTTAACGGCATTTTGCCGTTATATTTTTATTTCAGTGTAATAAATACATATGTACTATACCATAATTTGTAGGGACCTTACGACAAAAGTAATTGATCTCTACAAGAATTAATTTTCCTCTTTGTTGCAAAGTTAATATCGCTGTGTTTTCCTCTGAAAAGTTCAAAATAGTAAATTAAAACGTAAGCTGTCTCCGTCGACTTCGTGATAATTACTTTTCAAAGAGCCCATTCATTAAATCACATCCCCTCTTTCACACGCCCCTTCAACGCCTCACCTATATGTCACGCGCGTCACAGTAAGTATATTACAGAAGAGTAGTATACCTAGCACTTTATTTGGTTCTTCCACTCTTTCTCCTCCACATAGCTTCTAGTTTAGTAGTTAACACTATTTTGTTTATGTAGATCTTTTGTTCTCATATGACCCTACCTTCCATAAACACAGGGTATCCTACCATTTAATTTAACCAAAATTGTATTTCAACTAATAAATATATTCTTCTAATTCTTCTTCATCTCACTTTCCCAGTCCATCTATCTCTCACACTCCATCTGTCTATCTATCCTTCTCTATCTCCCTCTGGCTCCAGTTAAAAAAATCAATTTCTACCTGTCTACCTTTATAATATGGGTATCCTTTTTCTTAATAAAAAAGTTCATAGCGTCAGTTTGTTTGACAAGAATGTGACGGAAAAGTGTGTCCCTCGATACTATAAGAAGATGTTTAGCTGAAATTGACATGAAATACCGAAGCACGGTGAAGAAACCTCTACTCTCCAAATAGTTTAAAAAAATGATGGCCTGGGCACGAGAAAACAAAGATCCTGATTGGTGTAACTTAATTTTTTGGGACGATGCATCATTCTGAGCATCTATTATTACGTCTCGTGTTTGGTCAACTGCCGATAACAAACTGCTCGTACCGTGAAACACCCGGTTTAGATGCATGTTTGGGCATTTTCCTCATGGGGATTTGGTAACTTACATTTGCTTACCGGTACTCTGGATGCTGTGAGGATGACTAAAATATACGAGAAAGCATTATTGCCTCCAACCAAAAGATTGTACCCAAGGCAAAATGAACCTTGGATATTACAAGATGACAACGACCTCAAACACCGAAGCCGTCTGTGCTCCGCCTGGAAGCAGGAAAATAACACGGAGGTCTTGGAGTGGCCGTCACAGTCACCTGATGAGCAATCCCATAGCAAATGTTTAGGCGTGTATGAAGCTGAAACTTCGTGCGAAAAAAATACTAAATGCCCCCGAGCTTAGTCGCAACATGAAGTCAATATGGACATCTTTTCCACGCGACTAAGCTGAAAAATTAGCCGAAAGTGTATCCCAAATATGCCAGGCGATTATGGACAATGGAGGAGACTGGACATGTCATTATTAATAAAGAATTCTTGTATGAATAATAAGCAATATATATATTTTTATTCAAGTGCCACATTCGTTTTTTTTCATTAAATTTCATCGGTCACGTTCTTGTAGTACATAGTGTAAGTCCAACTCCGGGGCATCTTTCGCTCGCCATCAGAAGTTCGATGTAGTGTCATGCATGACTGCCTTGTTATTACTTACTTTGTCGCTCTAACAGAACGTGCCCTATGACCAATTTGCCAGAGACCGGGCAGGCAAGAGTCATAGATATAATGGGGTCTCTTCCCGCGTGAGTGTGACGCTGGAAGAGACCTCATCTACATATCTATGTAAGTAATAGCACATTAATAATGGCAGTAGTATGTAGAGGAGGCGGCGTGGAAGGAGCGCAGCTGGGCGGGTAACGCGATCTTTTGAAGGCCGGTCGTGTTCTCTGCTCGTTGTGATTGGTTCGCGCTTCCTCACGTACGGGACACCCACTGGGAGCACAATATTTATAACTTTAGAATTTGTGCTAAAATGGCTGCTGACACTCTGGTGAAAGAAAAAACACCGTGTGGAAACCCACTTCCAAGCCGGTTGGTCACCTTGGAAGTGTATGACTAAAATCTATAATATCGTGTAAAACAGAGAGGCCTGTACCCAGCAGTAGGCGAATAAAATGGCTGCAACAACAACTGCGTCGTTGGCTCAGTGGTTGCGATATTCGGTATTCGATTATTTACTGAAGTTAAGCACTGCCAAGCACTGTCAGGTATTGGATGGGTGACCGCTTGACCATTGACGTTCGTCGTGGTTCTAATTCCACGTTAAACTGTGTCACTTCCCTCTCCTTAGATGGTGGTAGGGTTAAACACGGGTTGGTACCACTGCACAGAATGAAGGTCGGTCGAAGCAGCTATAAAACCTAGTTCGTGTTTTCCGTCCTGTTCAGTGTAGCCGGCTGAAATTGAGCGAAACGCTGATGTGGTACCTACCTACATAATTCTCCCAGGTGTTCAGGCTGACATCACTGGTACCAGAAAACTGGTGCATTAGGTGATAAATCGAGTAATAATGGTAGTATATGTCAATGTTATCGATCAGAGATCGTAATGTTTCCACTCGCTCCTTCTGTGGTTTCGTCTGCTTCATCTAACGATCTAACAAAGAAAATAATTTTATAACGCGTCCTGCTATCATCAATGTCCTTATCAAAGTGTATCTAATATTAACGCGGGCGGAGCCGTGGGCACAGCTAGTTAATATCGTTTAAATGAAATCTTTACATAATATGTAGGTATGTACTCTTCGGTTCACGCCCTCTATAAATCTTTAGAGCGTGAAAATAAGACGAGCCTGCGTGATTTTTCACAAATTCACGCCGCATATATATTTTATATACCTACCTGTCTAGTCGATATGTACGTAGGTGCTATACGAAAGTAATGAGATGGAGAAAAAGTGTTGTGCCCTTATCGACTCGCTTCTCTTAGCGTCACTTTTCTCGATAGAATTAATTCACGAACATAAATCCGAAAATAGTACGTGTTTTTCGTGCTGTTCACTGTAGCTGGCTCGATTAGGGTGTAACGCTGACATGGCATCTACCAAATTCACCAAATTATTTCTATATAGTTATTAAAATGTTGCAGACGGCTTAATCAGGTTTTATTTTCGCGGTTTCACGAAACACGGTGATTAAGCCATATCAAACATTTAAATCATAAATGTTAACCATGGTGATATAAAATCTATAAATCTATTTCGATTTATAGTTAAAATAATGTTAGCAAATTTAAAGGTGTATTTTGATTTCACTATAAGACGACGATGTTGGTATTTTGTGATTAAAAGCTCAACAATTAACGTAGTGTTTTATAACTCTGTGACGGGTCACGGCGGCCCGGCCGGAGTGATAGCAGCGGAGTGATAGCCAGCGACTATCACCGGAGTGATAGTCGCTGGCAGTGATGTGGTAATTTTTTTAGGTATAATAAATAAGTGAAATAATACAATTTAATGTACAAAACGCAGCTTAATCAAGAAGTAGGTATATTCCTTTAAGAAAAATGTCAACATCAAATAATACACTTGTTCCCTAGGTATATTTTCAATGTCTTACGATGAATGCGTAAAGCGTAATTTTTTTTTTAATCATATTTTTTTCATAATATCCTGGTTGGGTCTCACCTTAAGTCACACAATCGTGAACAATGGTGTAAGCCTAAGTCACCTCAATCCTGACTGAGTTTGGTTCCATAACAGGGCACTTCCCTTTTAGAGTGAGTTTATCCGTCATCACAGATGTTCAACTATCGCATAGTGCCACGCATAGATTAATGTGTTAGTGGAACAAATAAAGAAATTAAGTCACTCAGTTTTCATGAAATTGGTACCGAGATTATTTATCGAGTAACCTCCCCTCGGCAGGACGTCACTAGGCTGACATGTGGGATATCCGCCATCCGGCCGGAACGCCATCTATTCAAATAGAAAAAATACGAAAACTTTTCTATAGCGAACGTACAACAAAAAATTTCTAGATTCGAATTTTGGATCTTATTTCGTATTTTTTTTTCTAAAATTGTGTTAGAAGTATACGTACATATTAGGTTGCATGGTGTTTCATTTAGACGGCTGTTTCATTAGGTATATTTTTTAAGTGACATATAACTGATTTTAACCATAAAACATTTAATTAACTTAAATAATATTCATGGCCCATTTTATTCACCAATCAGATACGAAATAACATTATAATATTATAAATTATAAAATGTTTTTTTGCTTTAACCAGTTCGTGATGTTAGCTTTAAGTGATTGTATTACCATGTTCTCACGATAATGACTTTTTTTTATTGAGAGCGCGACATATGCCGCAGAGCCTCACAGAAGGTGGCTAACGACGCCCATGGACACTCGGTTTTTAGTGGGGGTCGCAAATTCAATGCCACCCTGAAAAACTAACTAGGCAGTTTATTAACACTATTAAATATATCTGCCGATCTGAATTTGAAATTCGCGATCAGAATTTCTTATAGATCTCACAAATAAAATTGGATCAATTTTCCAAAATTAAAATATTACAGTCGAGACCTACCTTACATCCTTCAGGAATAGGTAAGAAATATCGTATTCAAGAGTTGGATACCGATAATTTTATTAATTTTTTTTTTTCAAATAATTAAAGTCTCTCAACAAAAGTTGTTCAGTGTATTCACTTACAGAATCACCCCATAGGAGTGGTAGATACGATCTGTAGGCGCAACAGCGAATGCCCGCAACCGCAACTCCCGAAATAGCGATTCCCGCTACCACTAGTTACTGTTGACGTATAAAAACTTATATTTATTTACGTATCAAATTGTGCATGCTAAATCATTGATTACTATCAAATCCCTGTACTCAGTTCAGTGGTCCCGTAGTTCATCGCAAACTGAGGAACACTTGACATGCATACGTTGGGCAGCCTTCCCTCTCCTTACGTGGTGGTAGGGTAAAACCCGCCCGGGTTGGTACCACCGCACCGAATGAAGGTCGGTCGGAGCGGCTATGAAACATAGTTTGTGTTTTTGGTCCAGTTCAGTGTAGCAGGCTGGAATTGAGGGAAGTGCTGACATGTCACCTACCCACATAACTCACCAAGGTGTTTCGGCTGACATCACTGGTACCAGAAGAACTGGTGCATTAGGTGATGTAGCCAACCGTGACAGTTTCCATAAAAAAAAAGAGTTTCTGCATTTTTACTTTACTATAATTAGAACAGTTAAAAAAAACTATAAAAAAAATGGAGAAACAATAAATACATACATACTCGTACATACATACATATCTCACGCTAAATCCCGAGAATCGGGGTAAGCAGAGCAATCGATGTTGCGCTGCGGAATTACGGCGAATTACAGCACAACACCGACCACCACATTTCGCAAGATGTTCGGAAAAGACATCAAGCAGCATGCAAGGCACGAAGACCCACCTGCATGACTTGGTAAAAGTACTGTGCCAAGGTGAGAGGTGGCGAGCCTGTCGCCCTTTCGCACGGCATCTTGTCCTTATCCCTTAGTCGCCTTTTACGACACGCATGGGAAGAGAAGAAGTGGGGTCATACTTTTAAGTGCCGGCTCCGCACGGCAGTATTAATACTAATTCAAATAATTTAGATTTTCCTTTTATTTATGGGTTTAATCTAGTTGTAGGTAACCCTAAACATTGCCGTATTTATCATCGCTCTACCGTTTGTTTCTTCATTAGCCGTCTTCCCCATAAATTGCCTGAATATTGTTTAATATCAATTAAACAGCCCGGAGTGACGCCATTTTAATATCAATGTTTATGCAGTTACTCTCCCACAAAGGGGAATTCCCCTCCCTTTAGCCGGGGTCGAGATTACGTCCGCCGAGGGATTTGTCGGGGCTCAATTATTTCATATTTATGAGGTAAACTGAAACGGGATCGCAATGAAAAATGTATGAGGTTTCCCTGCCCTCGGCACCGTTACTGGGCGTTATAGCCCACGCGATGAGTTGCTGAATTAGGCTGAAACAATTCGTGCGTACTCGTTGAATTTTTCACTACCTGGGTCGGTATTCTCCCGCTTTCAGTAAACCTTCCTGCAATAGCTTAGCATATTTTTCACTTGCTCGAGAGAGAGAGAGAGAGAGAGAGAGAGAGAGAGAGAGAGAGAGAGAGAGAGAGAGAGAGAGAGAGACAGAGAGAGAGAGAGAGAGCGAGAGAGAGAGAAAGAGAGAGAGAGAGACTTGCAACCCCATGCATAAGTCGTACGTAACCATCATAGCCACGAGAACGCGACGGCGAGAGATACTTGTATGTAGTTAGATCACCACAAAATGACCGCTACACAACTGACACATCATATAGCACCTCTTACATCTATATGACAGTACAGTGCTGTGAGCAGCCCCTAGGGATTTACAACTAACAATACTGTTGTAGGTTCTGGTGGTGACGTGTGTGCATTACGCCACCACCCCGGCGGCGGCTACGCGCCGCCGGGAGACATACATAACAGACAGACGGGCAATATGTCGCGGCTGATAAGCCCTAGGGCCATTAACTGGGTCTCTCGCACTGTGGGTGACAATTCGCTGGCTGCGCGCTGTGGGTGGTTGAATTAAAGCCGCTAGACCGCAGTGGGGGGGTGTTATTTAATGCGGTGTACGATTTTGAAGTTGCGGCAGACGTTGGGACGTGGGCCAGGACAGCCGAGAGAATGTTAAGGTAGGCGGACATTCACTGGAGTTATTATATCTTGGATTTTTGGGAGTGAAGTCATGTGGATTACTGCTGTGGGATTACACCTGTGGGATGGCTCAGCCAAATGTCAACTTGCGCCGCTGGACTCGATACAGCGTCGCGTCGTGCGACTAGTGGATAACCCTGAAGTGTCCCGCGATCGAGCACCACTGCAACTTCGTAGAGATGTCGGCTCCCTATGTATGCTCTATTGCTTATTCCACGGGGAGTGCTCAGAGGAGCTGTTTAACGCGATCCCGTCGTCCCTTTCCACCTCCGCACTACACGTACAGGGCAGGGATTGCATCCCTACACGATGGACCTACCGCGGATGCGTACCAATCGGTCCTGTAGATCTTTCATCTACAAAACCGGTAAACTCTGGAACTCTCTCCCTGCCCACATATTTCCCTCCATGTATAGTCTCGAGTCCTTCTAGAAGGGCGCGAATCAGGTAGCATGGCATTCGCAACCACCGTTAAAAACCGAATGGACATGGGCTTTGTCACCTTCTGGGTGGCTCTCAGCGCCATATTTCGCGCTCTCAATAAAAAAAAGGTTTTATTTTGTGTTTAGTCGTAAGATTAGTGCACAGTGTTTGATTTATATGTGGTACATAAATAATTATCGACTTTTCTGCTTAGCAGACTTATTGTCAGATGTTATCTCTTCCAGTCAACCTGCTCCTGTTCTGTGTTCGTATTTATTTAATACAAGTCATGTTATGTCAGTTAGTTATATAGTATATATGGGAACTAATTGAATTTAAAAAAAAATCCTATCGAACCAACTAAATAGTTATTGTTGAGAAAGACAAATAGTTGATCGATTCATTTGGTCGGATTGGCAGGAAGGGATTATTTGTGTTGTGTTTGCCGAATATAGGTACTTTCTGACCAGAAAATACCGTGATCTTGATGGATTAGTAACATCGCTCATACATAGGGCGACAAATAGGTATTGACAAATACACAAATAGGGATTGAGTTATACATATACTCGTAAGTATGTATGTTTTTTTTTTATGAAAACTGACACGGATGGCTACATCACCTAATGCATCAGTTCTTCTGGTACCAGTGAGGTCAGCCTAAACACCTTGGTGATTTATGTAGGTGGTGCCATGTCAGCACTTTCCTCAATTCCAGCCGGCTACACTGAACTGGACGGAAAACTCCATTCAGTTGATTAGGTATTTTGCGAGTCCTTCGGATGTCGACAGACAGACGAAATTGCTTTAATAGGTTTTCCGTTTTTTTTAAACGGAACCCTAAAAATCAGCGCTGATAAGCTAGTGTAACAGACAGCTCTTTTAGAGTCCATCATCCTTGTAGTACCCTCGATGCCGAAATTAAATTGCACAGTCATACATTACATTGGCAGACCAGAGGAATTGAAGACGACTGTATATATAATTCAGTCAGGGGCAGTAGACCAAGGTCGCATCGTGCGTGACCGAGCAACGTGTTACCAGTTCAGCATTTTTCCTGCTAAATTTAACACGTTTTCGTACTGTACATCATGCATTTTTTTTTAAATTATTTAGGTCAATAGGTACATATTTATATTCGACAATATATTATAAAACGGCTTGCGGATAAATCACAACCATGGGATCGCCAGGCGGTTTTTTTTTCCTAAATATGGCGAGTAGGTTAGAATTAGTTTATTCAGTTGTATCATTTGTGCAAGAGTCGGCATAATGACAAGTATTCAGTCAATAAATTATACAAAACGTTGTTTTATTTATATTTAAAAAAGAAAAAGAGAGAAAGAACGATAAATTTTTTTTTCGAAGGTTTTCTCCGATCCGGCAGTTATCCGATAGGGTGAATGTCTGCATCATTATGCTGAGTTACTTTACTAGATGTTAATATAGATTAGATAGTCATTCTATATATTAGAGTCGGTAAATTTTCTATGTGATATTAATATAAAAATATAATTATAATTATGTATATACACTTTTCTGCTCAGCAGAAGGCGAAATTATTATTGCAGTAGGCAATCGCTACCAGTCAACACTATGCAATAATACGCATTCGTATAGTTAGGGTATAGGTTTCCTCACAGTGTTTAAAATTCTGTGCTTTAATGGTTTTTTTAAAGTCAGAATTTCAATTTTGACGAAAAAAAATAAAACTAAATGTTGATACTTCATACTTCCTACTTCATACTTAATATTGAATTTTTTTTTTGGCATTATTGAAAATGCGGAGTTGGCAACACTGCCAGCCGGAACCAGTTTGGTTAACACGCCTTATTTGGCCTCAGCTCCGCGTGGGCACACTCATTTGTGACATCGTGTGCCATTTTCACCCAAGGTCAAGGGTGTTTACATTCCATACGAAGAGTAGCGTAAAAGTTCTTAGCAATCCTCATTTTTAGGTACTTAGGTACTAGCTAGCTGAGGTTCCAGATATGGCGGGCCCAATTACTCGATATTTTGTCAGTTTCCTGAATTCAAAGATAAGGTATTATTTGGACATGGGGGGTTATGATCGGCCAGTTTGTGAACGGTATTTTCTTAGTAAACTGACAGAAATCACTCGATGGTATTCTTGAAAACTACTTCAGCGCCAGAACGGAGTGGTGGTGCAAATAAAACTGACTGATAATGCCGTTATGTGTACCTACGTTTGACAGGTGTTTCAGACGTAGTGCTTTCAAAATATGAACTATTTGATCCAACTGTGCTATATACGATCGTTGTATTCCTTGGGGGGTCGGTGCAGTGAGCAAAATTTTGCCGAGCGTGCATTCGCGCTGAAGGATTTCTAGTAATACATAACATGGCAACCCCCCTTTAGGCCGCGTACATAACTGAGTTTCGTAACTGGTTGCGGCAGAAGAATATTTATTCTTGGTTGGTTACTGGTTTCGGTAGAAGAATATTTTTTCTTTGTTGGTAACTGGTTTCGGGAGAGGAATTTGAATTATTTATTGGTAACCCATAAAATAATACATAAAAATCGGCTACGATTATGTAATGCGTAGAAGTCCGAAAGGTGAAGACATAGAAAGATTTATTAAATATTTTAAAAAACAGTGGTTCAGGAAAGACGAATTTATAAAAACATTTTGCTGCGAAAGAAAAATGATTCGAACGACTAATAATTTGGAGGGCTGGCACACGAAAATAAACAGGTATATAGGACGTAGCAAGTCAACT
>WYDE02073227.1:0-11993 GCA_009867175.2 Adela reaumurella
TAAAAAATATTGCATTTACAGAATTGGCACTTTTTACCACTATGACCTTTTCGAAACCGGGTCGGAAGTGCTGGACGTGCTTTACCATGTTTTAGCAATGACAATCACGATCGGTAACATCGACCGGACCCGCCAAACTTTTTACTCCGATGCATTACGACAACGGCATCTCTCAAATAAATTATACGTCATTCACTGTTTCACCCTCCGCCACATGCCGTGTCTCTAGATCCCATACTTGCCCATAAAGATTAGAATTTGTGGAGGCCGTTTTAAGCAAATAGTATGCTGCCACGGGAGGAAATGGCCCCCGCGCAATTTGCGGTTCCTGATTCATAGTATCACCAGAAGAAGTTGTGGACAAAATTTCGTTCAGAGTGAACTCTAAAGGATCCCACTGCAAGAACAAAAAATGGACAGCTAAAGTCAGTGTGAGACTATAAAACCAGTCATGTAATGACTACGATGCGATGGCCCAAAACAGCTGTTTGAATTTATTTTTCATTAATTGACTACGTAGAAATAATCTAGAAGCCTCCAATCTTTAAAATCATTTTCAGTGTCACTAAAACCTCCCTCTCATCTCACAACACGGCTGGGCTCGCGGACGTGGACGTAGAGCTCCGGGTCGCCAACCAGAAGGAGCACTTGGACAAGCTGGTCCAATTGAGGCGTTTCCCTGAGGCGTGGCACTTCTGTGAGGCTATAGATGAACCAGACACGTGGACAGTGTTGGGCGAGGCAGCCATCGCAGCGTTAGAGATCGAATTTGGTAAGAGAATCATCTATGGGGTCTCCAACAAGGAGCACCTGGACGAGCTGGTGCCTTAGAGAAGTGAATGTGGAGGTTTGCAAGGATAGGCAGCACCAATATTGTTACAATGGTATTACTTTTTTCATGTTGTCATCCCATCATGGTCGGCTCACATTTCCTATATATATCACACAATCGTGAACAATGATGTGAGCCTAAGTCACCTCGATCCTGATGGATTATGGTGCCATGATAGGGTGCTTCCCTTTTTCAGCCCAGCTACACGGAACTAGATATAAAACATGTACTATTTACATAGCCTTCAACCTGCATTCAGTGCGGTAGTACCGACCCAGCTAGGCAAGTCCACCTTAATTAGATGATATCGTCACGGTGTTTTCCTTCACCGGAGCGACGGGTACGTCACTGCCAGGCCTAGAAAAATACGCCTGTAGACGGATGAAACCTACGTGGAGCCAACCCGCGACTCAGATGGTGTTGGTTGACCAAGAGTTTACAATGGCTTCACAAAACATGTTGGGGTCCATTAGCAATAAAGGAGGCGATCGAGGTCGGAACTAGCGAGTAGAAGAAGAAGCACGATGGTTTGTTACAAATTACATCCTTCACAGTGATCTTGATATCCCAACAGTAGACTCCGATGTCAAATAATAACTGCTTCTCATAATGCACACCCAAATGAATTTTCTCAGCAACGGATGCTAAACTGTACTGCACTGCTCCTCACTCAAGAAGAATCAAGAAAAAGTTACCGCAAGACAACTTAAAGTAATAAAGGATGATATGGCAATGACACGATCCTCTTGCAAAACTAAAAACTAAATGTCTTCTTGAAGACAGATTGTTGATAAAATAATCACAAAAAAATTGTGGGCGGGGAGTGTCAGGCTACTGCCGTCAGTCTTCGTGAATAAATGAATGCTGCTTTTCGATCGATGTTCGCCATCGAGGGGTCATTGTCACATTTCCTGTGACAATGACTTCGGTGCTATCTTGTTGTTGTTGTTCCGGTTTGTCCACGTCCATTAGAGTCAATTTAAACACACTTGATCGAGTTTAAGACTAGGTGGACGATAACGGATCGCGTGCGATATAATTTTCACTCGCTTCGCCCAACTCTTGCCCAATGACATTTTGTCTGATGATGTTTTCCTTCTACAACTTCTTCAATCTGTACCGAGGACACAGCTCTGCATTAGTAGTGAGCTGCTTTAAAGTTTTCTCCCGTTTGGGTTTGGTTTCACGCTGTTTTCTCACTTTCGAGTGTGCCATTTATTTTTAAATCGTGATTTTTTTCATGTTGATTTCCAAAACTTCGTGTTTCATGTAGCAAAATATTTAAAGCAGTTTCACAGCTACCAAATAACACTAAAACCGCATCTGTACGTAAGTCCATTCTGAAGTTATAAGTCAAACTAAGTTTGCGCTCTGCAGATTTTTAGGACTTTTAGTCAATATTGACCCATAACATTTTGAAGAGTCGCCGAACTTCAGGATGGTACCTTCACCTTTTGGCTATAATTTATGTTTCAGATAAATCGCCGTGTTGTATACGATTCTTGTGTCGCTCGAATTTGTGGTTTGCACCTCCTTTCTGAAAAAGGATGTATTAAAGTCAAAAACATTATCTAAAAAAAAATTATATATTTCCCGTACCAATTATAGCATTAAGACAATTTGTTCCAGCCATAAGAGTATATACTATGCTGAGTGATGTTGCGATGGTGTGGTCGCTGGAGGACGCGGCCAATATAGAAGATTTGTCTATTTTGTGGTAAGTGTTCACATGAACATGTTACACCTACAGCTACACTCACAATTTTCCAAAGTTTACCTTCCCAGGTTGGCACCACCCGAGGAATGTACTTTCGTTAAAATCACTTAAGCTTATTTTTTAATCAAAAGATTCTCGTGAGGTAGCGCACGAGGTAAGCGCTTGCAGAGTGATCACAACAAGCGGCGAATATCACCGACCTCCTCTTGAGCGCATTACTCCACCCACCCACTTTTGAGAGTACCCACATGATTTTTTTTATAAAATTAGTTTTTTCATCGTCCGCTTGAAGCGAAGCGAAACCCTCTCTTAGACAGGGCCCGATGTGGAGCGCTCGTTCAGCCCTAGAGACATTCCTGTATGCTTTGCACAAAATCGATGAAATTGAACGCTTTTTGGCAGTGGTATGCTGTGCGCTTGCGCGGGCCGCGCTGAGGCGGCAGCGCGGTGGCTTGAGGGGGCGGGCACGGGGGCAGGAGCGCGCGCGGCGCTCGAGTTGCAGGCGGCGCGCGGGGAGTGGGCGCGCGCCGCGCACCTCGCCGCCACCGCCGCTCCGCATCACTTGCCCCAACTCACTAGACAACACGCCGCTCAGTTGGAGTTCACGTGAGTATTGACACGAGCTCGCGCAATCATCAGATAAAATAGATTTGGGAATCACGCTGTAAAGTTGGACGGAATAGGTAAAAGTACCCGATCGCGATGGTCACTTTCAGGGGTTTTAGTGATGACCATCACTAGAACCCCTGAAAGTGACTTTAGTCACTTTGAGTCCCTTTATTTTTTAATGTTAACTAATTGGACGCACTAAACAATATTTCAGATGCTCCTCATTTTAACAAGTTTTTATAAGGTTGCTTTCTTGTTTCATAATGTTTTTGAAAGAACTTAGGCTGGTTCCACACTTGGCTTGAACATAGGCAAACACTTTAGTGCTTCTATATTTATTTAAGTCATACAAAATCATATAGCAGCTATAGCTCTACACAAATATGCTTCACAAAGTGTAGAGCCACAGTGACATATCGACGGTGGATAGGCTGTTTGGCGAAATTTACTTTAGTAGGTATACAGTACTTTAGTAGGATACAAATCCGATAAAGTCGCCGCGAGAAGAGCCGGAAAAAAAAAAAAAAATTTTCAAGATGTTAGTAGGTATACAGTTTTTTTAGCGTGCTCGAGAGGTCTATTCTCGAAATCCGCTCAGGCGCTTCTCAGGCGAAATTGCAAATTAAACTGTCGATTTTCCTGACTGACAACACAATGGTATTTTTGAAATCCGCGGAACCCACTCAGGAAATTCGCTCAATCTCTTCTCAGGCTCTTCTCAGGCAAAATCGCCTAATACTTCACCGCCGCTTTGCGTGCAGAATATGGATGATGGTTGAAGACTGTCATGCAACTGAAATATTCCGTCAACTGGGAATTCAGCTGATTTCAAGCCTGACCTTGCCTGATGTTGATCGACATGACATAATGGACCGTTTGGAGGAGGACGTGGTTGTTGAATATATAATCTATGCTCTAATCCTCTCTATGACCAACTCTACTATTGTCTATGTTTTTACTTTACAAGAAAAATGTTCTTTTCTAAAATAAAACTCTCAATTCAGTTTTGCGTGTTTATTAAATATCCACGACTCCTCGAACTAAAAACTAACAGGTTATGGGCCCAGACAGTAGCCTGAGGAGGTGGACTATGTGAAAAACAGAAAGGAACAGTATAGTAGTGATTGTGATGTTTCGCGATTAGTAAAAAATGGCTGATGGACTCGAAACAAGCGAGTCTGGTGGTGTCGCTGGCATTAGGCGACTGAAAGGAGCAGTCAATTTTCAAGACTGGAAATTCCAAGTTAAAAATTTCTTGGAAAATCGCGATTGGTGGAAAGCAATCGGTGATGCCGCCGACGGAAGAAGTCCAACAAATGTGGATCCAGAAGTCGACAGAAAAGCACGTACGACAATATGTATGTTGCTAGAACCGTCATGTTTTTCCCACGTATACAACTCTACGTCAGCTCATGGTGCATGGAATAATCTGAAAAATGCATATGAAGATCATGGATGGGGTCGTCGCATTCAGTTACAGCGCGCCCTGTGGCAAGTCAGGTTAGATCAGAGCGAAAACATGGAGCAGTACATTTCAAAAATTGTATCGCTTGCACATCAACTTGAAGACATCGACGCTAAAGTGACAGATGACTGGTTGATATCTATCATCTTGAGTGGTCTGACAGCCGAATATTCTCCAATGATAATGGCCATTGACAATAGCGGTCAAGAAGTAAAGCTAGAGCAAATTAAAAGCAAACTACTTCAGGAGGCAAATCGACAGACTGATGCGCGACAGAACGACGCAGCGTTGTTGTCAAAGAAAAACAATGCTGCACATAGCGGAAAAATGAAAATGAAATGTTTTCACTGTGGAAAGCTTGGACATAAAGCCGCAAATTGCTATAATAAGAAAAAGCAGAAGGAATCGATGCCTGAGTCAAATTTATTAGTGGCTTTGCAAGCAAATATTAAGCCGAATGAATGGTATGTGGACAGCGGTTGCAGCGCACATATGAGTAATGACTCTAGTACCATGAATATGTACAATGAGAAGAGTGACAAAACCATAACACTGGCAAATAATATGAGCCTAAAAAGTGAAGCTCGTGGAGATATTAAGTTGCCGATAAGTGAACACATAACTGGCATTAGTAATGTGTTATATGTACCTAACTTATCGACAAATCTGTTATCAGTAAGTACTATGGTAAAGAAAGGGAATGAAGTTACTTTTAACAAAAGCGGTTGTAAGGTGACAAACAAAGATGGCACAGTAGTAGCATCAGCTCGGGAAGTGAATGGTGTATATCAGCTCAACCAAAATGCATCTGCACATGCAAATATAGCAAATGAGGAAGATGAGACAGCCAAGAAGTTGCCGCATGACCTATGGCATAAGCGGCTAGGACACTTGAATCGCCATGGTATGAAAGTGATCAAGAAAATGGTGTCTGGCATTGACTACATGGACAACAGTCAAGAAAGCGAGCCGTGTGTTCCATGTGTAGCAGGTAAAATGAGCAAACAGCCATTTAAAAGAAAGGGAACTAGAGCACAGGAGAAGCTAGAGTTAGTTCACTCCGATCTATGTGGACCCATGGAGGAACCGTCGAAGAGTGGAGCCAAATACCTACTCACATTCATTGACGACTATACCAGAATGACGTATGGATTTTTTCTCAGATCAAAATCAGAAACCTTCGAAAAGTTTAAAGAGTTTCAAGCATCAGTAGAAAGGGAAACAGGAAAGAAAATAAAATGTCTTCGCTCCGACAATGGAGGTGAATACATAAGTAACAATTCGAATAAGTTCTTCAAGGAGACGGGCATAAAGCATCAAACTACCGTACCAATAACACCACAACAAAACGGTGTAGCTGAGAGAGCGAATCGGACGATTGTAGAGAAAGCCCGCACAATGCTTCAGGAAAGTGGACTGGATAAGAGTTTTTGGGCGGAAGCTGTAAACACAAGTATTTATCTGAAGAATCGATGTCCTACCCGTGCAGTACAAAATACAACGCCAATAGAAGCCTGGAGCGGAAGAAAACCAGATATGAGTTATCTTAGAGTCTTCGGTTGCACTGGGTATGCACACATACCTAAAGTAAAAAGGAAGAAACTTGATGCGAAAAGTAAGGAGATGATATTCGTTGGATACTCGACAACAACAAAGGGATATCGTTTAATAGATCCAAAAACAAATAAGTTGGAAATAGCGCGTGATGTAATATTTCTAGAAAACAAGTTTCAGAGGCAGATTCATCAGGATACAGTGTATGTTCAACTTGATGATAAGCTGAACAAGGATGTAGCATCCCAGAGGATAGAGATGCTCGAGGAAGAAAATCATAAAAATGAAATTTCGGAAAAGTCAGATGATGAAGAAGAAATCAATGAGGCGCCTGACAGGAGTATATCAGAACCAAATAAAGAAGAAGAAGTTGCAGGAAGACGTTACCCTGTTCGAGAAAGAAAGGCTAAAGAATATCCAGATTACATGGTAAACATGTACGCAAGTGAGAAGAAAGAAGAAACTCCCGAATGCTGGAAGGTGGCTATGCAAGAGGAACTCGACTCTTTACGTGAAAATGGTACTTGGACCCTCGTGGACTGTCCTGTGAATGTGAAGCCGGTGAAGTGTAAATGGGTGTTTAAAATTAAACACAATAGCGATGGTGAGGTTGTGCGTTACAAAGCACGCCTCGTGGCTAAAGGTTTCACACAAGTGCACGGAGTAAATTATCATGAAACCTTTTCTCCTGTAGTGCGACAGTCAACGCTGCGCATGTTAATGTCACTAAGCATAGAGTTAAACTGGTTCTTCGACCACTGGGACATAGTAACAGCTTTTTTGTATGGAGATTTGAATGAAGAAATTTACATGTACCAGCCTGTAGGAACAGTTGCACCAGGTAATGAAAATAAGGTGTGTAAACTTAAGAAAGCGTTGTATGGATTGAAACAAGCTTCGAATGCTTGGTACTGTAAAATAGACAAAGAGCTAAAAAGTCTAGGTTTTATACAATCTAAATATGAACCGTGTCTGTATGTCAAGCGTAATGGTAAGTATATCCTTGTAGTAGCGATTTATGTAGATGACTTATTTGTATTTGGAAATAATGAGACAGAAAAATGTAAAATAAGAGCTGGTCTGGAACGAAAGTTCAAACTGAAGGATTTAGGACCGGCTAGCGATGTACTAGGCATGAAGTTAACTAGAAAAAATGGAGAAATTTATGTAGACCAAAAATGTTACATTAATGATTTATTGGATAGATTTGATATGTCAGAATGTAAACCAGCGAGTACTCCAATGGAGGTAGGACTTAAGTTGGAAAAAGGTGATAAAAATGTGAATCAGAATATACCATATCAAAGTTTAGTTGGATCACTTATGTACCTAGCTGTTAATACTCGTCCTGATATACAGTATGTAATGAGTTTTTTCTCTCAATTCAATACCTGCTATACGAACGAACACTTTATATATTTGAAAAGAGTGCTTCGATATCTAAAGAGTACCGCAGACTATTGTGTTGTATATAAAAAGTCAAAGGAGCTAAGTCTTACTGGATATGTTGACTCAGACTGGGGAGGATCTAGTGACAGAAAGTCATATACTGGATTTACATACAAATTGGGAAATAATGTTATATCATGGGAAAGTAGGAAACAAAACTGTGTGGCATTGTCAAGTACTGAAGCTGAGTACTTAGGGCTTTCTGTTGGGGCTAAAGAAGGTATTTATTTGAAGGGTTTACTCGGTGAGTTGTATGAGAGTAAGGATTTTCCTATAACTATTTACAATGACAATCAATCAGCCCACAGAATCGCAAGTAACGATAGTAGCAGCAAACGTACTAAACATATAGATATAAGATATCACTATATAAGAGATGCTGTAATGAACGGAAAAGTTAAAATCGAATATTTGTCAACTGAAAATATGGTGGCAGATATATTGACTAAAGCTCTGAATAAAGGTAAAATCCTAAAATGTGTATCAGGTTTGTTAAGAAAATTTTTGGATGCGAGACAGGGCTGTACTCAATTAGAGTGAGTGACAGGGCCGTACTCAGTTAAATGAAAGGATAAAATTTTGTTGTTTGTTGAACAAACAAAACTACTCTCAATTCAGTTTTGCGTGTTTATTAAATCTCCGCGACTCCTCGAACTAAAAACTAACAGATACGCCACACATTCTTCTCAATGACCGCATTTCAACTGCATTTATTCTATTTTCATGTCTCTTCTGCCATACCCAAGATTCACTGCCATACGTATGTGTAATGACCAGCGTTATATGAATAGCCATTCGTGCAGTGGAACACCCACGTTTTCAGAATATTATTCAACGCCTCATTCACGCTATTACTTTGATCGCCCGTCTTTCAACATCTTCATCATACTTTCCGTCCCTCGTGAACACGCTTCGTAAACCAACTCATTCGTTCCAGCTTTTCGTCTCCTATTCTTACAATACACTCAGTGACTTCACCATCTTTCTCAAATACCATAACATTCGGTGGAGTTTTGTTTTTCTGTGCTTAGCTTGCACGTCGCTATACAATATGCATACTATATGAAACAGAAAATTATCACATACTTATATAGTTTTATCATTTTTCTGTTATCATCATTCCTCTTTCATTGCACGCATTGTTCATTGTTGAAACATTTCTCTCTAGAGCATTGTCAAATGCAAGCGAGCATAATAATTACATGATCAGAATACATCAGGTAACTTACCAAAAAACCCCATCCATGATTAATCCGGGCTCTCCAAAATTGAACCATTACACAGCCCTGCTTCACATGAGATTGTAACCAGTGCTAAAACATGTTTTTTAGCAATTACTCCAATTTGGCGGGCTTTTTACCATACAGTCGCCATTGTTTAGTCCGTAATTAAAATGTTAGTTTAGAGTGGTTTTGAATGCATAAAACAGTGCTATTTCGTGTTTTCATCATCCGCGATGAAGTCTAGTATTTGTGAATGCAGACTAAATGAGTGTAGCGTTCCGTTTCTGTCGACATTGCAAAATAGTTTATCGTGGCTAATCTCGGTCTGATTCGGCGCACTGCGCGGGCTACGCTGTATCGTAAAGAAGGACACAAGTTACTCCAAGAAAACAATAAAATACTAAGCACGGACATTTTATTGTTTAGTTTAGGATGTGAAAGAAGAATTGAATTTGTGAAAGAATCGGCATAAGGACTCTGATACAGCCATGAATTAGGCTAATTACACCACGAAGTGGTGTTTGCCGAACCTTTAAAAAAAAAATTATCCACAGATTATAGATGAAATTTATTTTAGTTCGCGCCGTGATTGCGTTAGAAGCATACGCAAAAAATTCTTAATAATTTGTTAGGCGTGAATTTTCCAATTTCTGCAATGTTATTATATTAATTAATTCAGAAAGGCCAGTGTGATGTTATCTCTTTCCTATATCGCATGGAAATCCATTGACGTAAGTTTTTCCCATAAAAACACAATTGGTATTATGATTATCTAATTCTGTCATGGTAAATCCACTTGTTTTCATTAATTCTCATACATTCATTATATTTTACTACCGTAGTGTCGAATATAAAAATTGTTTTATTTGAAGTAGGCATTGAATCTAAAAAAATATCTTTGGTTTTCTCTCAGAACGAAGTCATAACTTATGTGTAAGTGTATAAGATTGTATGTAAAATTACGTATAACTGATGTCATACTTTTTTGTAATAAATTCGTAATTAGTGCGCATAATGAAAGTGCTGAATTATAATTTCCGGTTTCATCCACGTAGTTACCTAATCGTCGGCCTAAATTAGGAAGTACCTACTAAAGGTCCGTTCTTTAGTTCAGCATTCGAGTGATATGTACATCAAAACAAAAACATTGCTCGTCTCTGTCTATCAATGTGTGACGAAACGAGATGAATCTTTGTTGAATCAATTTTCTGAGCGAAAATATACGTGCGTGATTTTGACGTTTTAATTTATTTCTGAACCATGCTCAGATGATGTTTTTAATTTTTTTATGAATGTTTATTTTTATTTTATTAGAATACCTATGTCAATGAGAGGCCCATTGTTATTTACTAAAACTCTCAATGGCATGAGAGAAACCCATCAACAGTGGGAGTGTAAGACTATGAAAGATGATGATTCATTATTTTGTTATATCAGAACCAAATCCTGCAACTCCGCAAGGACTTTGGGTCCTTGTGTGTATTACGTCGCCTGTACCACGGAGAGTGTTCCAAGGAGATCCACGTCGCAATCCCTCCATCCCCATTCTACTATCGCTCCACGCGCTTCAGGTTGGAAATGCATGCATACATGAGTATCCAACCTTACTTCATATTTACCACCAATGTATGGCTTCCTTTAAACACAATATAAAGGTACTTCTAGCCAGACGATATGGTATCTGCAGCCTCCGTAAATGTTAGAATGTCCATGGGCGCCGTCGGTCTACACCTCTGCGTCAACATAGTGTGCCCCATATGTTGCGCTTTCCATAAAGAAGTATACGTGTTAGTATACCACTAAACTGTGTTCAACCCTAATAACGGAGTTACCTCATCTTTCCACCGCAGATCTAATACATGGACCGGGAGCCGCTCCTCCCTGATGATGAATGCACGTCCCGCGCTCGCCGCGTCCCGCGCGATTACGTCCTGACGGCGTACGAATACCCAAAGGGAGATGGATATAGAAGGGAGAAGGAGAGGTACTATGGCGCACAGAGAATATACAGGTACCTACATAGGTACTTAAGAATCTTCATTTCACTTTCAAGCCAACTGCGGTACGTGATGAACTGGAATAAAGAGTTTTACTTATTTATACTCTTTGTTGTACACTGCTTGCAGATATGTTACCAGTACAAAAGGTGAGCATTAATACAATGGAGCAGGGGAGGACTAACGGTCGATCGCCACAGGTTTTGTGGAAGACGATTGATTATAAAAAAATTTAACTATATTCATATTTACTAAAAATAAAAATTTACACTGAGCAACAAATACCAAATTGTGGTCTTTATTAACACGCAAGAAAAATACCCAAATCTAAAACAAATCGCCCCACCCGCAGTTAACAGCCTTCTTTGGGCCAACTTATTTGTTCAAATCTGCTTTTACTGAAATGAAAGTGATCAAAACAAAACTCCATAATCGGCTTACTGATGAACACCTGCCTTCATGCTTACATTGAGCCATCAGTAAATAGATGCCTTCCTACGAAAACTTTGCGGAAGACGCACAGATCCATGCCTCGAATTCTAAACAAAGTGTATCGTTAATTTGTACAAAGAAATTTTTCACAATTTATTTTATTGTGTTACCGAGTGAGTGATTATTTTCACTGTAATGAATAGACTGTGAATCATTTAGGAATAATTCTAATAAACTAGGTTACATTAAATATTAAAAAAATTAATAATAATAATTTAATGATTTCACATATTATAGTACCTGCGTGTAATTTGTATACATAGACTATTTGAACTATCGCAGCTGTGAACCGCACACAGAAAATATCTGATGCAACGGTTGCAGGTACTATACGGAGGAGAGATGTGAGCGACGGCATTCGAGCAGCTCCTTCGCCAAGCTGCTGCTGGTGTGCATTGTGTGCGTGTCGTTTCTGCTGCTCATGTACATACCTGTTTACAACAAAGTCAACACCACTATGGGTGAGTTCACGCTTGAAATTTTCTTTTTTGGCAACTTTTATCAGCCCTGTCCTTTCTTAATCAACATTGTTATAAAACTGCAGCATCATCAAAAGCTGCTGCTTTACAAAGCGCAGATTCGATCATGTGTGGAGTACTGTTCGCACCTGTGGGATGGATCCGCAAAATACCTGCTTAACTCCTTAGACTCGATT
>WYDE02073337.1:0-11993 GCA_009867175.2 Adela reaumurella
ACTTCGCCACCCGGACCTGACGTGTTCACTTCAATTTGTAGCCGTATTCATCTGGGTCTTCTTAACGCTCACTCAGCTCACACGCTTTACAAACGTGGGAAGCAAGAACCGCCATAATTTTAAATGCAAAAGGTCCAAAACTCCGGATAGTACCGTACTGTTATAATTTTGATTCCAAGAGCGATGGTCTATGTACAGTCCGGTGATTGCGAATCACAAGCGTCTATTCTATGTGCAGCTGAAAAACGCTACTATACACCGGCCTCTGGGTGGACCAACTATTGACTGCACATAGATTAGAGAGCTTTAGAGAATTTTAGGTGTTGCCAGGATTAATTTCTACTCTTTCGTGCTTTACGAAGTTAACCATATCATTTTGATACTTAATCAGGATACACACATATCAATGGCAGTGATGATTTGCACAAACTCTATATGGCAGTGAAAGAATGGCTAAAGTCACCCATACAATCCTTGCATCTCTATCGATAGTAATACTGATGACTCTACAAGTCCTTAACCTCTACAAAATGATGGAAGAATATTTCTTTTGAATTGCAAAAGCATTTGGTCGATTTGGAGTCGCTGAAATCAATTTATTAGTTGTATTATTTATATTAATTAAACCCTAACTCTGTTGCCTAGATAGCGCGTGGGCTAGCGAGACCAGAATTCATTTCAAGAAGAAGAACACTTTAAAGGCGGCAATGCCACATGTACGATTGAGGCTGACCCGTGTGACTGCATTATCACTACCTACCAAATTATGTAGCAATAATGGCACATTTTAATTCGATAAATAAACTCACGCATCCTCAGATGTATTCATTTCCGGATGTAAGGTCACTCGGTGACCGCGATCGTCCTCTGTCATGTCTCGTAATTTCTCGACACGACATATCACTTCCCTCAGCTACGCTACGCAGGCGCGTGCGGTGCGATGCGTACTGACACGTAAAGGCGCAGAGGTGCGAGTTCTTGAGCGGCGGCGCGTCGAGCGCGTCTCGCTCTACGCCTGTTGCCCGCCTGTTTGCCCGCCGTCATCGGTCTCACGCGCGCTTCTAACTCCAGTTGTCGTTCGAGGCTAGAGTCGGGTTTGAGACGGCGACGCAGGCGCAGAGCCCAGGCGCCGTTGCGTCTGCCCAGGATGAAGTCTCTGTCGGGATCGCCGTATACGATGCGGTAGACGGCGGAGGCGGAAGGCGGCGCGGAGGCGGGCATGAGGCGGAGCAGCGGCGCTCGACGCCACGTCTGCCTCGGCGTCGCCTCTACGACGACGAGCTCGGCTTCTGCGGAGCGAGCACTCCTTCGCCGGCCGCTCCTCGGTCTCCGCTCGCGCCGTCTACGACGCGTCAGCACCGTGGTTCCATTGGCAAATAGAACGGCTTCGTCCGGTGCTCGCCGTCTTCTGCCGTTCACCTGTAATGTAAAATAATAAACTTTAGAAGGATTTAGAATACTCCTCATTTAACTGCTGCGACAAAGAAAAATCTTTAATACTGTTACGAGCTAGGGGGAGAAAAATAAATGCTAAAGTTTCACTCGGCGACGTGTTTTATTTACAGCACACAAAACAACATTTCACACACAAAATAACCTCACAATTCAACAACCCATTTTTCTTCTTCTTATTCGCTGACTGTCTCCCGGGCCGACCGAATCAACCGAATATCACTCACTAATTCCTTGCTTGCTCTTATCGCATCAAAATGTCGCAAGGAACTCTGCCCTCTGCACGAAATTAGGCCTTATATAGCAGCGGCATAAGGCTCGAGTATGTTCGCGAACTTTCCAGATCTTACCTTCCTACAATTCAATAGACCATTCTAGGTCACACATATGCTAGAAAGAGACTTATGCCTCTCTCTGTTCCGAACATTGGTACTTCAATAAACCCATCTCTCTCTACACACAGGCTAACCCATACATGAATGAACACATAACAGGCTTCCACTGTTGACGAAAGTCCTGGAACATTCTCGCTCTTACCTAGTTCTATCTCTTTTTCTCCCATAACATTAAAATACAGCTCTTCCTTACATACAAGCTGTCACAAGCAACAAACAGGTGTTTACATGACTCTCAAGCGGGAGGTGCATGTTCAATACCCACTGGTCTCATATCATGTAAATGAGAGAGACCTGTACCCAGCACTGGAGCGAATAGAAAGGGTGAAACGGAAGTAAAAGAAGAAGAAAGTATGAAATTGGCGACACTAGTGACATCCGGTCGTGTATCATCACTTCTTGGTCGATCTATAACTATACCATCGGGACTGAATGAAAGTAAACTGTATGAAGCCCTACATTATTTGAAGTATACTAAACAGGTACAATCTATACCAAAAACAATACAATATTTTCATATACGCATTCAATAACATCATCGATGGTGGTTACAAAAATCACATTTACATGCAGCTAAATATATGTAAGTACCTTGCAACTGAAGCAACCCTCAGTAGATATAAGATCGGCTCCAGTATTGGTGCGATATTCATCTTGTACAGGGAACACCGGCGCATTCCCGATATCGTCCGGCGAATATCCTATTCCAGATCCATCCAGGGTGGACAAGCAATGTCCTTGGCCGACGACGCGGTAGCCGGCCGGACAGCCGCATTGGTAGCCTGTCGAACATCATTTTATGGCGTTTAATTGTCATATTCTGGATCGCACAGTTTTGTTCACACAGCGTATCAAAGAGCCTAGGCAAGAACCTAACCTAACCTACACCCATAGGATACGCAAATTTGTATCTGAGCTCTATTCCTGTACTCTCCATACACATTAATGACATCCGTGGTACTATAGAATTGAATGACATATCAACAAGACATTTATCATTTTTTTATTTCTAGTGAAGCGACAGACTCTCCGGAGGCAGACTTTCAGTTAAATACAAACGAACTGCTCGAGACAGAATTTGAAACTTATACAAAATTAGTTGTGCATGCAAATGATGCAAATATAGATACCGTCACCGCCGAGAGCCGTGCAGCCAAAGAAGCAGGAGCTCGCTGCGCAGCCGCCCGCCTGCTGTATGCAGACACGGTGCGACGCCTCAAAGCCGTAGCCGGAGGGGCAGCCGCAGCGGTAGGAGCCTCCGAGCGCGAAGCACGGCACCGCACCACACGGCGCACCCGCGCACGCGTCCACGGGCACGCACCCGCCGCCAGCACGCGTCGTACCTATGTACACAATTAAGGCTCCGTATGAGGTACTAAAATGAACACACGATTCATCATTCCGCACGACTCTTTAGAGGCGTGCGATGCATGCATTCTTGGAGTGGGATGCCACACAAACACTGCTCAGAAAATTTGAACGCAAACGAAAATTAGGTTTAAATTTTTTTATTTATTCCAAAGCTTCAGATTTATACCAAAAAAATAAAAATAAGCATACTCGTAGTTACTGATCCGGCAAAAAAAAATCTGCATGGGTATTGAAGAATGTTAATAACAATACTTTTTGAACACTTAATAATTTATTCTCCTAATTACTTACGAGTATATTAATTTCTCAGCACACTTGGCAGCTGTAGTGTGGAACCCTGCCTTCGCACAAAATGATTTAGGTTTTAGGATTTAGGTGACTCCGCTCACATGATGTTTATACGAGTTCTATAATATATATAAAACAATTACAAATGTATATGTAGGTACCTTCAGGACACTCGCACCTATAGCCGCCACCGTAGTTCCTGCAAGTGGACTCGCATCGACCGTCCTCGGCGCACTCGTCTCGATCCAAGCAGTAGGTGGCGGTGCTGTCTAGTCGGAAGCCGCGAGGACACACGCACCGGTAGCTGCCGAGCAGGTTGACGCACTTGCCCGGCGATGGGCACACTTCCCCGGTGGTGCATTCATTTACATCTGCCAACACAAAACACAGCACTGCAATAAATATATCCATATAATCTTACTCTCTTCTAGAGGTTTAGGACCTGAATTAGGGGTTTATACAGCCCTGCAATAAAAATATTCATGTATTTTTTCTTCTCCTCGAGTTCTAAAACTTGAACTGCGGGTTTATACAGAACTGCAATAAAAATTTCTTCTTTTCGTGTTCTAAAACTTGAACTGGCGTTTATACTGCACTGCAATAAAAATATCTCTGTAACCCTTCTTCTTCTCGAGTACTAAAACTTGATCTTGAGTTTATACAGCACTGCTCTAAAAATATCCATGCGATCCATCTTCTTCTTGAGTTCTTGTACAGGAGTTTATACCGCAGTGCAATAAAAATATCCATGTAGGTATTCTATTTTCGTCTCGAGTTCTAAAACTTGAAGTGGGATTCATACAGCAATGCAATAAATGTATCCATGTAATTTTTCTTCTTCACGAGTTCTAAAACTTGATCTAGGGGTTCATACAGCACTGCAATAAAAATATCCATGCAATATTTCTTCTTCTCGAGTTGTAAAACTTAAATTGGGGTTCATACAGCAATGCAATGAAAATATCCATGTAATTTTTCTTCTTCTCGAGTTCTAAAACTTGGACTAGGGCTCATACAGCACTGCAATAAAAATATCCATGCAATATATTCTTCTTCTCGAGTTCTAAAACTTGAACTAGGGTTCATACAGCAATGCAATGAAAAAATCCATGTAAGTTTTCTTCTTCTTGAGTTCTAAATCTTCAACTGAGGTTTATACAGCACAACAGTAAAAATAAATTGAAAAATTAATTTTAAAACTAGAACTCCGACTTTCTAGTTTCACATCTCGCAATTTAATTTTCATTTCTGATTCAGATTCAGATTAACTCCGTAATATTGAACAGTATAGTAATAATTATTATTTTAAAGTTTGCCCTGTAGAACTTGGTAATTATAAAATAATACAGTAAACATGTCATGTGATTAGGTTCTAAAGAAAGTGATGACTTTTGCTTATTTTAATGTCGATGTTTCCAGCTGAGTCTTTTGTACGAAAAAGAATTACATAACCAACCAATGTGTTGGGCATACCACCTAGGTGGCGAGCCTGTCGCCCTTTAGCACGTCATCTTGTCCTTAAGAAATAAATCCAAAAATATAAATAAGAAATACTAAACAAGGAAATCTGGAGACTCTAAACCACATGAACTGGATGAAGTCATGAAGATGTAGTTGCATGGTGCAACCATAAATTAAATTATTAAACACTAGCAGCGCCTGCGGCTCAAGGACTCCGATTCTCCTGCATCCAGGATTTCACTTGTATAAGGTGGCTGTTTACACAAGCATACAATAATATCAACGTCTAAACTATGCAACCGAGGTCCTCTCACTCGACGCGTCGAGGTTGAGGTGCGAGCGAGAAGCACATTGATTTTGTACAGACTTCACTATCTGTGTCACTGTCACTTCTACCTCGACATGACGACTTTCGTTAGGCCGGTAGACCCACTGCCCTCTTGTGCAGTTTGTGATTAAATGTTGTCCGTTTTCCAGCAACACTCACCGACACAAGCGTCGCCTCTCCTCTCGAATCCTTCCCTGCACGAGCACTCGTAGGATCCCTCGGTGTTCTTGCAGTCCTGCTGGCACGTGTGGACACCGCGGGCGCACTCGTCCACGTCGAGGCAGGTGGCGCCGTCATCGCCTAGCTCATAGCCAGCGCGGCAGTTGCAGGTGTAGGAACCTCGCGTGTTCCGGCAGAGATGACTGCATGGCGATTTCGAAGCTGGGAGCCAATTAAATACAAAAGTATATAAATATAAAAACACATAAGTAAATACATACATACATATCACTCACGCTGAATCCTGGCAATCGCGGTAAGCAGAGCAATCGGTGTTGTGGTCTGGTAACTACAGCACAATACCGACCACCACGTTTCGCAAGGTTTTCGGACAAGATATCTATCAAGCAGCATGTGAGGCACGAAGTTCCACCTACTGCATGTCTCTGTGGAAGTACCGTGCCAAGGTGAGAGGTGGCGAGCCTGTCGCCCTTTAGCACGTCATCTTGTCCTTAAGAATCCAAAAATATAAAAATAAATACTAAACAAGGAAATCTGGAGACTCTACACCACATGAACTGGATGAAGATGTAGTTGCATGGTGCAACCATAAATTAAATTATTAAACACTAGCAGCGCCTGCGGCTCAACGCCCGCGCGGCAACATATTTGTTAACTGCTCAGACCCTCGAAGGAATACCGCGACCCATTAAAAAAACAATGGCCTATTTGTTTAGTTCAATACAATTGCAACAGGACGATAGTTTGAGGGAAACGCCGGGTCCGCCTTCTTAGGAACCGGCTCGACCGAGTCTCTCTTAAAGCAAGAAGACATTACACTGGAGGAGCAGGATTTTCGGAACATGGGTGCAAGGACAGGCGCACTTTCTAAAGCACAGTTCTTTAGAACTATCGCTGGAATACAGCGATAATTTCTTTAATAAAATGTCCACGGGCGTAAGGACCAAAAGTGTACTCACATAGGCACTCATCGACATCAACACAGAGATCACCGGAAGCGCGGAAGCCGCGCGGGCAAACACATCTGAAGGAGCCCAACGTGTTGAGGCATCTACCGGGGGCGCACAAGTCTGAGATGGTCGCGCATTCGTCTATGTCACCGCCGGTCTTGTTGAAGCCCTTGCCGGCATTTCGCCCGCACAGGTCGCCGTACTCGATTGTGTCGGGCGCGGGACACAATTCACAGTCTGGACCCCAGGCTGCGCCCATGGAGCAGCAGCAGCCAGCCCTGTCAGTAACAAATATTAAAAACTAGATGGTTGCAAGGCACTGTCATAAAAATAAAGTGAAAGTAATCTGTACACTGCTGGACCATCCAGCAGTGTACAGATTACAAAATAATTTTGGACTGAATAATTAAAAGCAGTTAACATTCTATCAAAAGGCAAGAATATTCAAATGATGTATTCTCAAGGACTCCAACGATAGAGTCATCACCCACTAACACAGAAACTAGACATTTTATCGGCGTTGTTGGCTCAGTGGTTGCTGTATTCGATAAGCACTGCCGAGCGCGGTCAGGTCTTGGATGGGTGACCGCTTGATCGTTGACGCTGGTCGTGGTTCGGATTCCACGTTAAAATGTAGGTCCCTTACCTCTCCTTACATGGTGGTAGGATTAAACCCGCCCGGGTTGGTGGCACCGCACTAAATGAAGTTAGGTCGAAGCGGCTATGAAATATATTCGTTCGTGTTTTCCGTCCAATTCAGTGTAGCCCGCTGGAATTGAGGGAAGCGCTGATATGGCACCTATCTACATAATGCACCAAGGTGTTTAGGCTGACATCACTGGTACCAGAAAACTGGTGTATTAGGTGATACATCTTCACGGAACACATCCGTTAAAAAAAACTATTAAAAACTAAATAATTAAAATTAAAAACTTTATCTGAAATAAAACTAAACTAATCTACAAATAAAACAACTCTTTTAGAGCGGCGAGATGAACGGATAGTTTTGGACACAGAATTAACTTATACTCTACACACACGCCGCCACAATCGAAGGCTTCACTACGTGTTTTCGATAAGCTGTTCTATGTGTTTTGCGTTAACTCCCTTCATGGCTTGATTTCCTTATCCTTTCTACCATCCATGGAATCGTCCAATTATTTGTCGTCGACGTATTAAATGTCGTACCAAGTGGTTGGAGAAGTCCTTTCTCATACGGACTTCCAAAATGTGGAATCAGCTCCCTGTGAACGTTTGTTGTCAGTTTCCCGTAAGGTGGGATCTTCAAAAATAGTGTCAACTAGCATTTGTTGAGTCGGTGTGGTGCTCTACCACGCGCTGTTTTCGGTTCCGTCGATGCTAAACGCACGATTGGAGTCAGACTCCGACCCAGTAATAATAAACAGAAAAAGTATTATTTTATTTTTTTATTATTTAAACTGACACGGATCGCTACATCACCTAATGAACCAGTTTTCTGGTACCAGTGATGTCAGCCTAAAAACCTTGGTGACTTATGTAGGTAGGTGCCTTATCAGCGCTTCCCTTAATTCCAACAATAACATTATTTTATATTACATAATATGTCCTTATTGCCGCACCTCCCCTTTATTTAATTCCTAGCAAACAAGTCGAAGCTAGTTAATTCTTGAAACATTATCAACAATCCCTCTCAGTAGACTAAACTTAACTTCGTCATACTCTCATCGGTGTCTCGCTCCATACAAACCGAGCTGTCACTCTCATATTCCATTTATGCCCACTCACCAGCCTAGTCTTCATAGCTTTGTATATACGTGCTTTCCCACATTATGTTTAGGTAGATACACACGATAGCGATCGTGAATATGCGGAGACGAAAACAAGTCCTCTCCCGGGCACGCCGAATCCTGAAGGCTCAATGTACAAAGCTCAAGGTTTACGAGATATTAGCATATGTAATTCAGGTGTTTATATAAAAGACATCGAGGCCTAACCCTCCGTCGCACGCAATTTAATATGCTCTGTTTTTAATAAACCGACCGTTTGATGGTTTTTTTGCGAGGATGAGCCCCGGGCTTATTAAAAAGCGTGAGCTCTTTCGTTTTCCTTGCGATTTTTTCGTCGATAAAAATCGTGCTCGGAATTCTACTTCTCTTTGCGTGAGCAGTAAATAAGGTATTTCGGTCTTGGTATTTATGAGGAATTGAGGACTAATGAAATTCAAATTGTTTCGCGATCACGTCTACTTATATTTAAGAATCTTGCGTACTTTGAGTTAAGTAATTTTATGTTGTTGTCGTGTATAGTGTACACCTTTGTGAGTATCTTAAATATAATGTAAGGTTTTATGTTCCTAAACAATAACTCAAAGTTGACTTGTATTTCATGCAAAGGACGTGGAACTTTTAAGAGGGGGTTATATGTCAGCAAGTATATTGAAAAAAATTCCTAAAATTAGAAAAAAGAACAACATAAACATAAAAATATACATATGTTATAGCCGAGGATATGGCCGAGTGCACTATTGTTTCTGAAACACGATTTGAGAAATTTTTCTCGATAGAATTAATTTACAAACATATATCTAAAAACCAATTAAATCTTGAATAACTCAGTAATTAGGCGAATTAAAAATATGATTCTTTTTTTGAAATACGTGTAAACTTACTCCCCATAAAATAGCAGTTCAACTTTAGCCCCCAATTCTTTAGTCTTTTAATAAAGCCGTATAGACGGTTTTATGCGCCACGAAACAATGCCAGGGACGTATGAAGAGGGGCCCTCCTCATGCGTCCCCGGTGTTCTTTCGTGGCGCGCAAAATGGGTTTTTGTATTTTATTCAAAAACTAAATACTGCGGGGCTAATGTTGAACTGCTATTTTATGAGGAGAAAGTTTACAAATATTTCAAAAAAAGAATCATATTTATATTCCTCCTACTTACCTACTGAATTATTCACAATTTACGTGGTTTTTAGAGCTTTGTTTGTGAATTAATTCTATCGGGAAAAGTTTCTCAAATCGTGTTTCGGAAACAATAATGCACTAGGTCATATCCTCGGCTGTAACATATACGTTTTTTTATGTTTAAGTTTCTCTTTTTCTAATTTGAGGAATTTTTCTCATGATGCATGCTGACCTATAACCCCCTCTTCGTCTTCCTTCCGTAGATCAGATAACCACAGTTTGCGGCGAACTCTCGACCGGCAACATGTTTTTGGGAACGGTGTTTATTTTAACGTTATTACTAGTGCGGAGAAGAGACCGACAAGGAAAAATTGTGAAAAGGAGACTACGACGATATGTATAGTGTACATCCATTTAACAGTTACATATGGCCAGTTTAATACCCACTATCACAGATTGAATAGAATATAATAAGAGGGTGAATGGGCTCCTACATTTTTTTAATTCCAACGGTTGGCCTCAAAGTTCATGACGACATAGTTTTGGGATTGCAAAGGCATTCTACTCATCGACTACTTGGCCAAGGGTGCTACAATAAATGGAGTATACTATGCCAACCTGCTGAAACAATTAAAACAATCGGTTGTTGAGAAAAGGAGAGGAAAAATCGCAAAAGGTGTTCTGTTTTTGCAGGACAACGCGCCGGTTCACACCGCTCAAGTCGAAAGGTGTGCCCTGAGGGACACAGGCTTTGAAGAAATTAACCACCCACCTTATATTCCAGACCTGGCCCCTAGTGATTATTTTCTATTCACTAATTTAAAGAAAGAACATTTCAAAGCGATGAAGAGATGAAGGCGGCTGTAGAGGAGCATTTTGAAAGCAAAGAAGAAGAATATTTTTTGGAGGGCATTAAAACTTTGTAAAGAAACGGAATGTGAAAAGTGCATTGAGCTACTAGCAGAGTTTCCCAACCTTTTTGCTCCCTAGTCCCCCTTGGCTATGTTCAAATGGTGGACTGCCCTACATGGTCTATAAATAATACAAAGCAGGCACATGTATTATACATAATATCTGCTATTATGGTGCGTTGCAAATGAGGTCTTTATTTCTTATACAATGCATGCCTTCTGTCTCCTCCGAATACGCCTGGCTCTCGTCCTACCATTCCCACAAAATATTAAAATAAAACATGAATTTTTAATGAAATTCTGTATATTACAAAAAACTAATTTATTACTCATAGCACAAACAAAATGACATAAATTTGAATCACATACATACGAGTACAAGTGTATATATAGATGTTTGGGCTTGACATTGTTTTGTCAGGTTGGCGATTCTATTTATCTACATTTTAAAATTAATTTTTCTGAGCGAAGACGCTCGCGGCCCAACAACTGGGTGGGGGGCCGCGGCCCACCGGTTGGGAAACCCTGAGCTAGAGGGATAGAGAATTACACCACCTAACCACCTAATACCGAATTAAACCACCGTACCAACGCAACGGCGCTGACGAAAATGCAGTCTTCTCGATTCTAAAAAATAAATAAATAAACACTTTTCTGCTTAGCAGAAAGTGTTAAGTGACTTATTGCCGGAGGCAATCTCCTCCAGTCAACCTTTATGCACTACAACACATTCGTATTGTTAGTGTATGTACAGGTTTCCTCACGCTGTTTTCCTTCACCGGCGTGCATTGTAATTTTGCACACTTAATTTAACCGAGATTTAAAAATCCGGAAAAATTGTGCGCATACCAGGTATCGACCTCTCGAGTGAGAGGCGTGCGCTCACCAACCAAGATACTCCGCAACCAGCAGAACGAGAATGAGTTAGAAAATAGCACTCCAAACCGTCTTGAACCTCGCGTTCAGCACATCAAAGTGATCGTACGTGTTTACAGTCGATACTATTGTAGTCCGCCGACACGCAGGGCAAGATGCCAAACACACGCTTTGATCGTCAAAAACACGTTGGGTTTAAGTACTGGCTACGCAATTGACGCGCATTTGGTTAGGTATATGTATGAATGTACAGTCGTGTACCGAATTGAAGACACATCTTAGAGTAGAATTAATTCCTAAAGCAGTAATAGTCAGTATTTGATAGGAATGTAGAGGTCGTCGGACAGGCGGTGAGGCGGTCAGGCGGTCAGGCGGTCAGGCGGTCAGGCGGTCAGGCGGTCAGGCGGTCAGGGCGGCTTCAGGATTTCATTGGGGGGAAGTGCGGAGGTGTCAATTCAAGTGAACTAAAGGAACACCTGTCGGCTATTCCTTTTGTGGGGGACAAAATAATCAAAGCGGTGCCTTTGAAAGTAAAATTATTGTCATTTGTAATGCAATGAAATCATTGGACGAGCGCTAGGGAGCCAAGCCTGAAAATTTTTATGAAATATTTCAAAGGATTTCATATCCTGTTGTACCGGCGCGGCGGCGGCGGCGGCGGCGGCACCTCGAAGCTCGTACGTAAACCGGGCACCTCAGATCTCATGTCCAGCTCGAACCGGTACCTCAGCCTCACGGTATGGACGCGACGCGCGACGCTCTATGTATGGGAACCGGGCTCGCCAAAAATTTGCTAGGCGCGCGAAACATAGAAGTAAGTATTAAAATACTTACATGTGGAAGGATATGCCATCTTTAGTAACTCCTGACGTTTTTGTATTGTTTGGGCACGT
>WYDE02073448.1:0-11992 GCA_009867175.2 Adela reaumurella
TAAGAGTTTATACAATGAAATAAAGAGTGAATATATATCTATATATATTTATACATTTTAAGAATTTCCGAACGTAGTAATATCCATATTATTACCTCATACCGCAAGTACCAAAAATCAATCTGCCTACTCCGACCACTGTTTATAATATATATCCCACTTTCCCCACTCCTGCCCGCGAAAACGGCGCCTTTAAAGACGCGTGCGAGCGGAATCGTTTATGAAACGCGTGTTCATTTTATTACCTCATACGGAGCCTTAATGCAAGACTTTTTTCTAGCCGAAAACGAGAAGTGCTCGGAGAAGACGCCCCAGAAAGCGGCGAAGGAGAATTACTCCCGCTACGGCAGCTTCTACTTGCGACTCGGAGCGATCGGTGAGGGAGACATTCTCTATTATTTAATTATTAATATCTGTCGACACAAGTGACGTTCCACACCAAGGACCTTCCTCCAACCCACGGTGCCAAGATCATACCGTCGCCCTCCCTGCCGTCCAGCCGGGAGTAACCACAAGGTCAACCCTTCTGGCTACAACGTTACAACGTTTAACGAAGAAATAGGAGCGTACTCTTTGTAGTGTAGGTGGAAGGGTGGAAGGGGAACGAGTAAACTTGCCATAGGTATGGATTAGTATAGGTGGAAGGGGAACGAGTAAACTTGCCATAGGTATGGATTAGTATAGGCGGAAGGGGAACGAGTAAACTTGCCATAGGTATGGATTAGTATAGGTGGAAGAGGAACGAGTAAACTTGCCATAGGTATGGATGTGGAACATTTCAGGCATATTTTGTTTAATCGAATGAAGCATGGAATTACATTAAATACTGTAAGGCGTGTTTAACGTCTAAATATCTTCACGAAAGCTTCAGGTGCTTTGTTCTCTATTATGTAAGCACGTATTGCATGCATCACCGCACCGCGCAGCGCCCATTGTCGCAAAACCGAGTCGCTAGGGGGCGAAACTTCCGAGCAAGACTGGAGTATGCGTCTGCAAGAAATTGATAAGTGCATCCGTGTCGCCCAGCGAGCCATGGAGCGAGCCATGCTGGGAATATCGCTCACTACGCGATAAGGTGCGAAACGAAGAAATTCGCCCACGCGCCAAAGTAGTAGATATTGTACACCGGGTGGCAAAGCTAAAATGGCAGTGGGCTGGACACGTGAGCCGCAGAGATGACGGCCTTTGGAGCACGCGCGTCCTGCACTTGCGACCTTGGACAGGTAAGCGAAGTGTGGTAAGACACCCGCTAGGTGGGACGACGACATCTGGTACGTCGCGGGCAAACTATGGATTCGTGTTGTCGAGTGCTGGGAGGATTGGAAACAAATTGGAGAGGCGTATGTCCAGCAGTGGACGGTTAAACGCTGATGATGATGAAGTAGGTGATCTATCTGTAATATGAGATGTTGTAGCCTGTGCTACTCCGATTGAGCTGTAATTTTCAAAATGTTAAGATTTCCGTAATGTCCTAAATTATATCTCAATCAGAATGGCACAGACTGACATACAACATCACATATTACAAAAAAAAAAGAAAAAAAAAGATAGATCACCTACCGATGAATTCACTATTCTGAATGTTCATTCATTATACTTCTTTAAATTTGAGTTATTAATTATTTAATGTTGGACTTACTAAAGTGCTGACATGCCAGTCAATTGGTGCCGTGTTTCGGCGCGAACCTTTCATTATTAACATATATATTGAATTTATGTATAACTATGCGAGTTTTTTTTTGAGAATTTTTTATTGTATTATGAATAATAATCACACGAGGAATATTTTAAAAGAAATTTCGAAATTTAATGGTATAGTCCATTCAAAGTCTCTTTTTTCAAATATTGACGTCTAGGTCTGAGAAGGTACTTAGGAATTTTATTCGGAATTCTGCCTCTTTCCAGTAAAGTTTAGAAAATATACGGAAAATTCGAATGGGTAGAAGTCGTGTCTACTACTACCGTTAATTCTATCGTGAATTTTATATATTTTGCAAGAAAACAATCAAACAAATACACATCGTTATTTTTAATTGTTTTTTGTTCAAAACTTTCGGTTTAAGCTAATTTTTCAACTTTTTAGGTTGTAGTTTCAATATGTGTCTATATTATATGGACAGTGTTCTGTGTTTTTTCATGTTATTTAGGGTGACACTTGACAGTCTAAAGACATATTACTTAGGTACATTACTTAGAAGTTCTAAACATATAGACATGTACAAGTTTGACTGATTCACAGTTCCCTGTCCCTGCATTTCTATGCATTTTCTGCAGTATTCTGATTTTATTATTTTATGGTTTCACTTTGTTTTGTTTTTGTTCAAGCTTCTCACCTTTAGTGAGAGACAGCGTCTATTACTAAGAAGCGGCAGACCAATAAATTATTTTAAAAAGGTATACATTTTTTATATATTCCATACATTGAACATTATGATACGAAATGTATAAATAAGTTAATTACTTTGAGAGAGGTACATAAATTAAGCAAAGTGTACACGGAAACACACACACACACACACCCTTACATGCACACACTACTACACATAACCTATACAATGGGCATGGAAATAATAAAGATTACTTTATGTAAGTGTCTAAGTTTTCGTAATAATATATTTTTCCCCAATTTTATGAAGGATGGGTGGATCATGGCAGTGCGTTGTGATCGCAGTGGAAATCAGTCCGTCTTTGTCAAGGTGCACCTTGGCCTTGCAGCCGTGGGCCTTCTTCGAGCAGTAGAAGCAGCGCGTACTACCGCCTCGCATCGCGAAGGTGTGACCTTGGAACAGCATCATTTCCTTTCCGCGCCCGCGGTTCGATGGTATGAATTCGTAGCTGAATCCTGAAAGTAACATGTCCCGTGAGGCAGGATATAATTTCGTACATATAAAGGTTTAATATAAACAGATAATAAACAGTTAAGTGTAGGAGACATAGATAAAATGGAGGAAAAACGTCGGCGACTGCTAGGAGTCGAATCCAGGACTCTGCTTTCCATGAGGATTGCCGAAATTTGGTCGCGAACTTGAAAACTAAGCATAAGAAGAGAAACCAGTGAACAATCGCGTGTTTGGCGGAACGCCATCACCCTTTAGGTCGACTTATGTAGGATACCACAGGATACCAGGATACTTATTTAGAGGACCGCCCAGTTACAGGCACAGTATTGTCCGGTGGGTGAACGCGGTCATTTATGCCAGGTGTTATTCACTCGCGTCTGTCTACGCCCGCCTCATCGCCAATCCAACCAAGTAGGTACCAAGCCAAGCGGAGAGCGCTAGAGGAGACTTTTTCAGGTTTTTGCTGCATCCAGAGTTTAAATGGTTGCTGCCAGGGGAATAAGAAAAAAATCGAATGAGAATAAAAATGTTTTTATATTATTATGCTCGTATTCAGTTCATCTATTTCTATTTTCAAATAAGGGCAGTATGTTAAAAAAGGTAACATAGGTGGATCATGGCTGTGTGCCGTGGTGTAGTCACAGATGAAATCGTTCTTATCAAGATAAACTTTGGCTTGACATTCAGCAGTGCCCTTCTGAGAGCAATCAAATTTACGCTTTAAATATTTCTTTCTTTTCTTTCTTCTGCTGGGGACTGAGAATGAATATCCCTGGAACAGCATGATGCTCCTCCCGTGGTACGATATTAATTCGTAGTGTAGATCTGAAAAATGTATACGTTATAATTTATCTGTAGTAGAGACTTTTTTTATTGAATATTTAACGGACTTGGTTAACATTTTGAACATATATAATGGGGCTACCATTGTAACATGTCAGCCTATTTTAACATTCAATTTTAAATTATGTATAAACCATTCCTAACCTTTTGCTACAAAATATATTATCTTAGTTTTAACAAATGTAAATTAAAATAATTTATAAAGCGATTATGCCAGTGAAGGAAGCAAAGGATGTATGTCAGGAATGTGTCACATGGCAATCCATTGTCTCTGCTGACCCCTCCGGGAAGAGGCGTGATGGTATATGTATGTATGTAGTTTAAACGTCATCATCATCATTATCCTCAAGCGTTTAACCGTAAACTGCTGGATATAGCCTCTCTGATTTATTTTCAACCCCCCCGTCATCGTTTGCCCGCAGATTAAACATGTTTGCAAAATCATAAATGTTTTTCGCCCTTTCCGACGCTGGGTGCTGACATATAGCCTTCCAAATGTAGTAGAGATAAAGAGAAAAGCATTTTTAAAAATGAATAAACCACACGAAATTTATTATCCACATTTGCATAAAACATTCTCATTAAAGGCTCCCAGCATACCAGATGTTTCATAGTCCGAGGGGTTCTTTATTACTTTAAGGACTTGGTACACTCGGTACATAGTAGTAACAGAGACGAGTAAAAGAATAGACTGCCAATGCTCATCCAAATTGTTTTCCTCGCAAACAGCTAAAAAAATTGTATTATTGATAGATGGCGTTGTTGTATAGCCCGAAAATCGTTCTACCAGACGATAAAACCAAGTAATTTAATTGTTTGTAAGAAATATTTATTAAGTTTTATCAATGTGTTTATTAGTTGATATTTAGGAATTTAATTTCAATTCAATACTTATAATTGACTCCTCAGGATTTTGTTGATAGATGGCGTGGTGGATATCGAGTCTCGATTTGAAGTATGGACATTGACATGTGTCTGGTAGTAGGTAAGTAGGTAGTCGATAAAAGAGAAGTGAAAATTGCGTAACCAAAACTAACATTACAATTTAAAGAAAATAATACATAAGCTAGAATGGTTTTTAACATTAGCATGCACGTTGAGTTCCCGGTGTATCTCCTAAGATAAACCCTATGTTTTTATCAGAAACCAGTGTATCGCAGGTGATACACAGCTAGTGTGTAGATTTAGAGGTCAGTGCATATTGCCAGATACAACGCAGCATAGATTTTGTATGGGCGTCTTGAAACCTTGGCCCTGACAAATCGTTGAGTACCATTGGGGTGTAAATATTAAGAATATATGGAAATTAAGGAAAAAAAATCGAAAAAAAACTATGTTCTATTAAAGAAGAAGAGCAGTTACGATGTAAACAATCTACTTTTTTACTTATTGTTATATTTTTATTGTTATACTTAGATTTAGATTTAGATTGTTATACTTATTTATTGTGTTATATAAATATATGTTTCCCGTAATCACACCGAGTTATATTTGATAGAAATTCACACTGTAATATGTCCAATAAATCTAAAACTCGGGAATTGTATTAAACACAAGCTTTTAAAAAGCTTCTCTTGCTTATCTAGGTACACATACAGATTAACAAATCTATTAGGGAAGGAGCTAATTTTTTTCTACCCCAAACTGTAGGAATGAAAACAATATCTTTAAAGTGGCGCAAATTATAGCCCTTAAAGTAAAAAATCGGAATCTCTTCTTTATTAAACCGGGCAATATAGTCCCACACAAAATAGAAAAAATTTGTAACAAAAAAGAAAAAAAAAGAGATAAAACCAAGTTTCACTTTTTTTTTCTAAGCGGGAATGCTATCTATCTTTTTATTTATATAAACTGAAACAAATAAAAGAAAAAATAATAATAAGGGTACAAGAAATCAAAATTTTGAAGTCGTAGTAAATTGTATCATGCGTGATACACTTGCTTGGCCTCTGCTTTATGCACTTTACCATGCTTTTCCTCTGTCTGGGCTGTCTGGGTATCTTACCTGATACACCTCGAAAAAAGGGGATAGGGGCCAAAGGGAGCAAAGTATAAATTAACACATAGTATATCAGGACAAGGAGAAACCATTTCTGCAAAAAATACATGAGGTCCACAGAATTTGGCGCTCAACGTGTTAATTAATATACGCTGCGTATTTTAAAATACCACAGATACCTATGTAGATATCACCAATCGCTGTCTCAATCGGGACGGTGTTTGTATGGGAAGTCGACCCATTTTTTTTTTAAACTTCGACATTTTTGTTCATCTTAGAGTAAGTAAATTCAACACAGAACGGTACTAGGTTTTTGTCAATTTAAAAATATATTTTACTTAAATACATACATAGAGTCACGCCTGTTTCCCAGTCTCCTGACACACCTCTGCCGCTTCTTGCACTCTCATAATATTCTTCATACATGCTCGTTGGTTACGGGTGTAGCGCACTTGCCCCTATTGGAGCAGATGCTCGATCTATTATAGGTACGTGCGTCTCCCTAGACCCATCCCGACTCTTCCACTCTCATTCGCTCCAAAAAAAATGTTCGTTAGTCTTTTATCATCATCTTCAAATCATTCTTCAAACATGACCGAACCACCGAAGAATTCCTTTGTCAATCCTTGTCACTAATCTTCTTTCAGACCACAACGCTCTCGCACTTCACAATTTCTCAATCTGTCTTTCATTGTGACTCCACACATACTCCTTAACGCGCGCATTTCGTATTCGTGTTCTACGCAATGTACGGAGTAACAGTTTAAAGGAACTACACCTGACCTGACCGCTTACATGCTGTATATTTTCTGGCAAAAGGACACTGTAAATGACAGTGTGCATCGTCGAGGTGCATACGGCGTGACCAAAGACGTGAAAAATCCTAGTCAACGACGTCATTGCAGTTCCTTCATGCGTTCTATCGACATTTTTACGGGGAATGCTATGAGGAGCTGTTCGACGTTGCACCATAGGTCTACGCGTAGCAGACAGGAAATGCACCCCTTTACTGTAGAGCTGTTTAAACTGTTCACTAAGTGCGCCAGCATCACTTTTAATTTCCGCACTTACAATCTCTGGAATACATACACTACTTGCCGATATGTTTTCCTCAGTGCATGCATTTATATTCATCTAGAGAAGTGTAAAAAGATATGTCATGGTGCGGTGCGTTTTTTTGTGATCTTCAATCTTTAACATTTCGGTAAGTACGTGGTATTTTCTCATCATTGAAAAAACACTCTTATTTCTTTCTTTTGCAGCCATTTTATTCGCCACACAGCTGGTTACAGGCCTCTCTCATTTACATGATATGAGAGGATTTTAGTCATACACCTCCGGCTGACTCCACTCCACTTCCAAGCCGGTGACCAACGGGCTTGGAAGTTGGTTTCCTCACGATGTTTTCCTTCACCGGAGTGTCAGCGGCCATTTAGCATTTAGTAAAGTTATACATTTTGTGGGTGTGTATCCCAGTGGGTATCGAACCCGCACCTCACGCTTAAGAGGCGTGCTCTTACCCGCTCGGCAAATCAGACACTGAAAAAGCATTAATTTTTTAAAATTATTATGTAACTACAGACTCAACAAAGTCAAATGTTACACTGATAGTCAAACGTCCAGTTCTCGATCAATCGGTGAGTATACGACGGTAGACCTCGAGATCAACTGCGTTATGGACGCCTGCGGCTGGGCGGTGAGGCCTGATTCTGTGGTTAAAATTCCTGGTGCCCCTGTGAGCTTTCGGGCTATGTGTAGTCGAACATGTGATAAAGCGACTGAATAGAAGTACCTGTACTAATTCTTTCTTCTTCGTTTTGCAGGTATTTTATTCACCCCACTGCTGGGTACAGGCCTTTCTCATTTTACATGATATGAGAGGATTTTAGTCATACAATTCCACGGTGACCAACCGGCTTGGAAGAGGGTTTCCTCACGATGTTTTTCTTCACCGGAGAGTCAGGGGCCATTTAGCACAAATTCTAAAGTAAACATTGTGCTCCCAGTGGGCATCGAACCCGAACCTCACGCTTGAGAGGCGTGCTTGCTTGTGGCTTGGAAGTGGGTTTCCTCACGATGTCTTTCTTCACCGGAGTGTAAGCGGCCATTTAGCAAAAATTCTAAAGTAAATATTGTGCTCCCAGTGGGCATCGAACCCGCGCCTCCTGCTTGAGAGGCGTGCTCTTGCCCGCTTGGCCAATCTCAAACACTACTACTATACTAATACGTAAAGCAGGAAATCAGTAACTATATAGCGATCAAAGTATGTAAATGTACGCATTCGTCCGGATGGGAATATATTATGTTCCCCTATAACTCGAGAAAGACTGTATCAATTCTCATCGCGTTTTCACTGAAGTATTCTCTAATAAGAGAGGATTGTTACAGTACATTTACCATCGCGGTAGTCCTTCGAAGTTCCGAGTAGTGAGCAAATAATTTGTTGCCTGTCGGCGGATGTGCAACAGGTCATAAAATTAAATATCCGCGACGCGGGTCAATCAATTAATCAATCATATCATCACGCCTCCTTGTCAGATGGGTAGGCAGAGACAATAGAACGCCATTTGGTACGCTCCTGATATACATTCCTTGCTTCGACCACCGTCATACATAGCTTCATACATGCACGTCGATTACGGGTACTGCGAATTTTCCCTTTAAGTAACAGGTTACCTATTTGATCCTAGTATGTTCGTCTAGGGCGGCCCCGTACAGCCCTTCCATCCACATTTGCTTGATATATTTGTTTGGTCATTCTATTCTTTCCATGCATACAAACAATCTAAGCACACCTTTCTCTGTCGTTGTCACTACGTCTTCTTTTAATGTATATTTTTCACTTACACATTTATTTCTCATTCTATCTTTCAAACTTACACCATATATTCTTCTCATTGAACGCATATTAGTAGTAGTACTTATAGTACCATGTGGGGCCGGTACTTAATGATGAATGACCCCACTGCATCTCTCCCCATGCATGTCGTAAAAGGCGACTACGGGATAAGGACATGATGCCGTGCTAAAGGGCGACAGGCTCGCCACCTCTCACCTTGGCACGGTACTTTCATGTCATTTACAGTCATGCAGTATGTGGGTCTTCGTGCCTTACACGCTGCTATCTTGTCCGAATAACATGCGAAATGTAGTGTTCGGTGTTGTGCTGTAATTTACCGGAATTCTTGCAGTATAACAACGATTGCTCTGCTTACCCCGATTGTCGGGATAGAGCGTGGGTGATATGTATGTATGAACGCATATTCAGTGAATATGCGTTCATGAATATTATTCACTGCATTTATTCTGCTTTCGTGTCGCTTCAGTCATACCCAAGACTCACAGCCTTACATAAGTGTAGGTAAAAGAATACTATTATAAATGTCCGTTCAGGTAACCTGGCTTTTCAGGACATTAGGTGCTTCTAGCATACTTATAAATAAATATAGACTTTGGGACTTATAGACTTGGGGCGAATAAAATGGCTGCTAAAGAATGTTCCAAGGCACACTAACAGCGAGCATCGGCATCCAATCAAACTATATTTAAAACAATTGTTAAGGAACAGATGTTGAAAGCATCACCTGCTACGTCTGATGTACCAGATCGTAAAGTGCAGTAGCTCCAGTTCCACGCTTTCTAAGAATAGAGAGCTTTGATCTAGCTAGAGCAGGGTTTCCCAACCGGTGGGCCGCGGCTCCCTGGGGGGCCGCAGGCAACCAATTGGTGGGCCGCGGGGTTATTCGCTCAGAAAAATACATTTTAATAAAATGTAGATAAAATAGAATCGTCGGCCTGACAAAACAATCAAGTCAGTCTAAACAAACAATCAAGCCTGTAATTTGTATCTATATATATCCATGTAACCTGTATATCTATGTATTAGTATGTATTTTGTATATCTATGTATTTTTTATGTTATAGTTTTTGTTTTGTTTAAGATATATTCACCTAATGTTTTATATTTCTTCTCCCTACTTTAATTGTACGCCCACATACCCTACTACCACATCCCAAAGGTTAGTATGCAAAGAGTGCACATCTGCACTAAGCTCGCCTATTGTAATCCTTTTCAGTACAATAAAGTATATACAAACAAACAAACAAGCCCAAAAATCTCATGAAGTAGCTATATATACACCTGTACTCGTATGTATGTGATTCAAATTTATATCATTTGGTTACGAGTAATAATTTGTTCTTTGTAATCTACAGAAATTCATCCAAAATTCATGTTTTATTTTAATATTTTGTGGAAATTAAAAAAATCGTAAAGGATGACAGGAAATAATGCTGCCTTCAATGAAGCACTTCACAAGAATCAGCTCTTAAAGCCTATTACGGATATGTAAGTTCAGTGCTTCAGTAGAAGAGACAGTAGACATGCATTGTATAAGAAATAAAGAAATTTTCAACACACCTTCATAGCAGATATTATGTATAATGCCTGCTTTACATTATTTATAGACCATGTAGGGCTGTCGACCATTTCAACATAGTCAAGGGGGCCTTGGGGGCAAAAGGTTGCGAAACACTGAGCTAGAGAAATGATAGTGGAGATAACTTTGTAGAACTCGGCCTTGTTCACACACGACGTGAAAAGATGGTTTCGAACTGGTTCTATTTACGAATGAATCTAGTTCGATCTTTTAGTTCATTAGTTCCCTATCAGTTCAGAGTCTGCTGAACTATGAAATGCTTTCCTTCCTTCCTTTGGAGCCATTTTGTTCGCTCTTGTGCTCGTTACAGGCATCCCTAATTTCTACATGATTTGAGAGGATTTAGTGATACGCTTCCACTTTGACAAACCGGTTTGGAAATGGATTTCCTCGCAATGTTTGCATCCAACGAAGATTCAGCGGCCATTTTAGATAGATTTTAAAATGTAAACGTATAAATATTACGCTACCAGTGGGGATCGAACCCGCGCCTTCCGTTTGATAGGAGCGCTCTTGCCCGCTCTGCTAATCTGACATACTGCCATGTGACATCTGAATATGGAATGGGCTCCCACAATAAGCAGCTATTCAAGTACACACTCTTTCAAAAATAAATTGCACAATTGTTTGTTAACCGAAACTTAAAGATTTTATGCTGACCTTTAACTATTTGCCATAAAATTTTACAATATAAATATTAAGTATGTTTTTTTTTATTTGCATAAATATTGTTTTTAGAGTACAGATAATATCCTGAAACTAGCCCCATCTCACATGATTTAAAGACATATGCAAGAATTTTTTTTATTGATTTTTTTTTATTTAATTAAATATAACAATTTCAATTTCATTAAAAACAATATTCTGAATCTGCATGAAAGAGTATACTTATGAGGAGACACTGCCTGAATCCTAATTTAATGAATCAGGCAGAAAATCTCCTCCAACGTTCCAGTATGAGGTAACGTGCCCATAACACTGGCAATAATTTGTAGATTTGGATAAAATAATAATATCATACATTATTGCGAAGAAAAATTAAAAAAAATAAAAAAATAATGATAATACTTTATTGCACACATAGGAAGAAGTAAAGAACACATTTTTGTGGTTACTGCCACACGATTTAGTTTCTGACAGCCCAAAGAATGAAAATCGGGGTTGTCAAAAGAAGAGGGACTTTTTGTCTTGAAAAATAATATTAAAAATGTAAACGACAATTCATTAATTTAGTGTTTATACAATACATCTGGGAGTTCAAGGAAAACCATATTCAAGTAGTCGTTGGATGCTTTCAATTGGAGGTAGTTTCATTCCACACCAGATGTGCAGGCCGATCATGGCGATGGACTTGAAGTGTCATCTCTCCAACATCGACGGAGACTCTGGGTGACGCGAGGAGTCGCGTCCTCGCTTGCATCATTTACCACCAGCTCATGCCGACAAAGGAGTGAGTGGCACATGATGGGATGTGATGCGTCCTCACCCAAGAAAAGTGGTAAAGTACCTATCTGAACTACAGGAAATCATTAAGCTGTTCACTTTAAATAATACCTTCAAAGTAATTCTTCTCCTCTATTCTCTGCTGTCGTGCCTTAGAACCCAATGCCAGTTATTATTAGAATGAAAAAATCTTTTAGCACTTTTAGAAAAGAGTTTCATTACAACGTTACTGCGATAAAAGAAATGTACGAAGGCGGGCTTATTACTATAAAAATCTCTTACAACCAACCTTTATTGATGGAAGGTAAATTCCCTACCATTCTTAAGAAATCTGTCGTAAAGCCATTGTTCAAAAAAGGTTGTCGACAGGATCTGAATAATTATAGACCTGTTACCCTGATTCCTATTTTTTCTAAAATATTTGAAAA
>WYDE02073559.1:0-11992 GCA_009867175.2 Adela reaumurella
GTTCACCCGGTGTTATGGGCTCACACTAGACGTTGTAGGTGATGTAGCCAAAACGTGTCAGTTTCAATAAAAAAAAATAAAAAAAAAGCTGAAACTATTCGTCGATATATTTAAATATGGACAGAAATGTTTTTCTATGTTACTTCCTCTATTACCTCCAGAAATTAATGCAGTCACTGTAGAATCACGTGGCACAATATAAATAATTGTAACAGTCCTTTACTTGTATAAACGTTAGTCCATACCGGACTGCATAGCCGCTGTCGAGCCATGGAAAGGGCTATGCTATGCATCTGATCGATATAATAATTATCGAACAGACGCAGTAGCGGCGGCGTTAGGGTTGGGCGCGGTTGGGCGATCCCCAGAGCGACAGAGATAAAGGGACGCCTGAATCAAGCGCCCCTTCAGGCCGGATTTAGGGAGGGGAAACCGGAACTGCAGCCCCGGAGCCTCCACAAGAGAGAGCCTCTACAATAGACATATTTAGTTATGTTCGTTCGAAGGCACCGCCCTGACTTACCTATTTAAAATAATTAGTAAAAAATTGCGGGCTCGCTTCGCTCTCCCATTGATGTGATTACATTGACGGACAACTCGAAAAAGATGTCCGGGAAGGCGTGTCCTGAGGGAGATCTACATCCAGCAGCGGAAGATAGACTCGGTTATGAATTGATAATAATGATGATCATTTAGGATGGCCTTTCCCCGGAAACATCAGTCCGCCCGCCTTCAAGCCGGACTGGAACCTCCTCGGTGGTGGTGATATTGGCTGCGCCTGAGATCTCGCCCTCGAGCACAGGAATCCACTTTGGCAGCAATAAAAAAATTGCTCTATTCGATTGCTAATTACCAATTTTAATGTAATTCTCTCGCTGATCATAAGATTTATTGTATCAATAAATGCAAATTACACTTGTAGAAATAAAAACTAGCTAACCTATAAAAAACCTTATATATAAATTACACCAAAATACAACTTATAAAACTAAAATTACATATTTAGTGTAATTTAATTAATGCTATATCACATAAATTGTTGCAACCGCCACTTTAGTCGATTATTTATTATGTTTTGTTTTTATATGAACTGTTATTTTTTTTTCGTGTTGAATAAAAAGTTTCATTTTCATTTCATTTTTCATTTTATTTCTGTATGTATTAAAGTAGGTATTTATAATGAGTAGTAAGGTAAGACAATATAATGTAAATAGCTTTCTACGCTCAGCGATAAGCGCATAATACAATGCCTAGTACAATGCTGTCATTCTTTAATTATGTTCCTCTTTCCATCTAGGTATAGTCAACATGAACGTTAAATGCAAATTGCAAATTATACACCGTTATTACATTACGTCTCCATAGAGTCAGTTGAAAGAAAACACGCCAGCCATAAATATTAATTACAAAAAAATAATAATTTTGGATGCGTCGAGCATTTGTCAGGCTCTCGAGAATTGAAACGACAGAATTACCCGCCACTTTACAAGAATATAAATTGAATTCATTGTCCATTTTTTACTTCGCGCACATGCTCCGCGCAGTGTGCGCGCGCGCAGGCGTATATTTGGCAGGTGCTTCCGAGTGAAAAATTCTCCTTTCCCGACGCGTGTTCTGTTTAATCTAGAGTCGTTTTGAAAAAGTTTTAAGCGTAAAAAATCGAAGATAACTCGCAGCTTGCAATTTTAGAGCGATGCAGCCTAGATAAAGACTTAAAATTTATAGTTTTGCATGTACGGTACCTAATTTTAATTGGAATATAAAGTGAGGGTAGAATATAAAACAGCCACGAAGTTGGTACACGACACGAGCGAGTAATATATCATTTATAGTTAAATTGCTTCATAATCCGAACGGTTTCACGCTTTTGTCGATTTCGCAACCTTAAATGTCTAAGGGTGGGATTATGACAGTGGTCGCCTCTCTTAGTATCGCATCGCTGCGATGTCGTTTCGTTTCTGTGATATCGTCTCGCTGGATACATATTAAACTACGCACTGTGATCGATCACTCTCGCCGTATCACTCATCCTATGCATTTTCGATCTCACATAAGCCATTTTGCGATAGAAAAACAATAAGAGACGTCGAATGAACTGCAATCAAAATGGCGGGGCTCCTTCAGTTTCCTTTCCTTCCAACTGATAATCGTGTTATTACCAGATATAGATTTCAAAATTTCTCCAATAGCGTTAATTTTATTTTCTATTTTTTTAATTGTTCCGGGTAATTTAATTATAAATAAATACTAAGTATTCTGTCACGACACGATATAATGAAACTAATTACATTTTCAAGTTTTAGTTGGTCAAATAATCGGGGAATCTTTTTTTCCAAAATTTCAACTTTTCCAAAGGAAAATTATATCGCTCGTGCCGGGAAAGAGAAGGGTAGTGTCATGTGGTGTGGTCCATTAGTCTGATAACGCCTCGTCCCGTCGCTCTCATCTTTCTCAACATTCTCACTCAATACACTTTAAAGATTTGGTCAGTATCGTGCCCTGCGTTTAAGGAGCTTGCTAGTGGCGTATGACGTTTAGACAGGATTCATAATGCTACACTTTCTAAAGAAACGATTTCGCTTGACAAGTCCAAACAAATGTCCCCTCATCAAATGTCGGTCATCATAATACTGCACCGAGCTGTATCTGTCGACTCTGCTATAGCAGGTAATGTTTATTTATTGTAATATCTATCTCCTCCAAACACAGTTTGTCAGCTTAATGCTACATTAAACTATTCATGTGCATCGTAATTTAATTTGCAACTTTTCGTCTCTCCCATGGTTTCCGATGCCCCGTTTTTAGTGATTATATTTTCCGCAAGCCCTCGCGACATAAAACACGTCCAATCCACGCCGGGTGTGGCGGTCTACTGCAATTAGTTCGCAGATTGGCCGCACGCCAGCCCGTGGCGACACTGCGTCTCGTCGCTTTGTCGCCGCGTCCTACAACCGCGCATTTGTTTCAATCTACCCTCATAAATAACGAATGCACAGACATGCACGCGTGCGGTAATTCATTTCTCGGACGGGAAAGAGATGTCGATAAGGTTCAATAGAATGTATACACATAGGTACATACATAAAATATTTACGTGATTTTTATTGTATTTTAAGTTTACAACCACTGATCTCTAAGTTATGTGGATGTTGTAGAATGACTAGAACGATTTGTTGGAGAATGATTGTGTTACCAATGGTAACGGTTGTATTGTTATTCGGTGATGGCTGTTATAGATATTATGTACTACCTATTTGGAGTTTTATTTTAAAAACGATAACATAAAAACAAGGACGCCGTGCTAAAGGGTGACAGGCTCGTCACCTCTCACTTTGGCACGGTACTTTTACTAAGTCATGCAGTAGGTGGGTCTTCGTGCCTTACATGGTGCTTGATATCTCTTGCCCGAATACCTTGCGAAATGTGGGGGTCGGTGTTGTGCTGTAATTTACCTGAGTTCTTGTAGCACAACACTGATTGTTCTGCTTACCCAGATTGTCGGGATTCAGCGTGAGTGATATATATGTATGTGTGATCTCTAAGTCTTCTAGTTTCTGCATTCATCGTAGGGCTCTTTAAAAGACGTATTTGCTTTAAACGTACCTATGTAAAATAAGAATTATAAAAAAAATTACTTAAAAAAAATAATGAAACGTGTGAAATTTGAATTTTTTTAAATAATTTTTATTTCTGTTTTTTTTTATGTGTCTAGATGCTATTATATACGAATAACATATCACAAATAACCACAAGACAACAACCTTCGAAAAAAATTATGAGTTCGCAGTTGTTGCTGAGAAATCTATAATTTAGAACAACGGAACTCGTATAAAATGTATAATAAACAGCCCCTATTTTATTTAGCCCTAAAACCTTCCCATTGACGTAACGAAACTGTTAGTTAAGAGGATACACATAGTAGACTGCTTTGCATAAAAAAACGTCGTAAGTATGCGTGGTTTTTAATTTTTTTTAATAATTAAAGAAATTTAAAAATCTACAACAATAGCATTCTATGTATGTAGCTTAGCTATTTGTAAGTGTAATGAAAAGGTTGTTTTATTCTTTAGGTTTTGCGTAAGATTGAGTAAATCCTATTTTTTAACTTTATTCCATCTGACGCCACACTGAAACTATAAAATAACATTTTTATAACCCTTATAAATAGCTAAGGGACAAACGGAGAACTATATTGGTGTAGATTTTCAAATTTCTTCACCATTATTTTTTTAAATTACTTAATTTTTTTTTAAAATAATTTAAAATACCACACCGACTTACGACGTTTTTCTATGCAAAGCAGGTGACTGTGGGTATAGTCTTAAATTTTCATCACCACAGGGTTTGCTGAGAAAATTATAAGTTAGATCTACAGACCCGTAAAATGTGAACAGCTCCCAGTGTAATTAGGACTGAAACGTTCCCGCTGATGTAGCGAATGTTTTATTGAAAGTTTGACCAAAGTCTTCCCAGTGGTCGCTGAGAAATTTATAAGTTAGTTAGTTCTACGATACTGTTAAATATTAACAGCCCCTATTGCATACCTAAAGCCTTCCTGCCGATGTAGTGAATTTTCATTGAAAAGTCTATCAAAAGGGGCCCATGGGTTGCTGAGAAAAATATATGTCAGATCTACGGACCCGTAAAATGTTAACAGGTTTATTAATTAAAACATACAAACAGGCAAGGACTTATACCCAAGTGGTATTTCCATCGGACCTACTGCGTTATATATCTAGAATTAATGGTTTTTAGGTTTAACACTTACCCGTGGGCGTACCGAATATTTTAGCGAAAGTTACATCGAAATTGGTCCAGCGGCTGCTAAGAAAATCGTGGACAAGGAACATGCATACATACATACTCCCCGATTAATTATACTAGTATTTCTAATTAAATGTATATTTCCTTAATTATTTTTTATGCCTATTACATTAAGAATTCGTGACTCATATTATATAATCAGGAGTGACGAAAATCTCACCGATTGTGACGTCATAAATGACGATGTCTATAAATTTACGTCACCAGCAAGGGGGAGTTTTAGAGGCCTTGTGATCTTGTGAATGACCGTCTTTGTTCTGAGTTTTGTTGGATTATGTAATCGGCGCCCTTCTTAGCGGTAAATGCCTAGCTCATGCGCGTTTGTGGCAGCGCTAAGAAACATCCGCATAAACTTAGTTAATATCCTCGCTGGAAGTGTGTTCGTTGGAGATAGAACTCTCCTTCTGCAAGATATCTCGTTTCACTACCTGGTTTTACGATGAAATACAATGTTGGGAGAATGTAGGAACAACAGTCCTCTTTTGTTTTAAAACGCTACACGTTATGTTCGTTCGTAGTTTTGTTTCGAAGCGTGTCATGCGTCAGTTGGATGGAGTGTAACCTTTGTCCGTTGACGTTCCTATTTTCAGTATAACTAACTGCAAAGCCGTTTTTATGAGGACATGATATGAACCAGATAGAAGAGGGAGAACCTAGGCTCTAACTATAGTATGTACAAATGTATCGTTTATTGTGCACGGTTTATATAAAACGTACAAACAAGGTAAGGACTAATACCCAAGTGGTATTTACTTCTGACCTACGTGGAGAATTTATTATTAAAAACCCAAAAAAGCCCGATTGAGATAATATGTCACATAATCAATATGACCAATTTTTACCCGACTGCAGCAAACAAAAGGTTGGTAATATGATTAACGTGCATGTATGTACATATCACGGAGAAAATGTTGGCAAAAAATAATAAAGTGTTTTGCGAATTCTTTGACTTAGAGAATGCCTATGATAGGGTTTTGAGGGATGGTCTATGGGCAACGTTAGACATGTATGGAGTAGAAAGCCACCTGCCTGAGACGGGCGCTGAAATCTCTTCATGTAGATAGCAGCGCTTGTGTTAGAATAAATGGTACATTGTCGGACTGGTTCACCATCTCACGAGGTGTGAAGCAGGACTTTTAATGTATATGGACAATTGTTTGTCTAGCTAGCCTGAAAGAGATGAGACCGGATTAAGCATGGATGATGTTTTGGTAAGATGCCTGCTGTGTGCTGATGATGCAATTCTGTTCGCTTCATCTAACGAGGCTCTGAAGAGAAATGTTTTAACCATGAATAATACGTGCAACGAAAGAGGAATGAAAATAAATACAAATATCACGAAAGTTATGGTGTTTGAGAGAGATGGTGAAGTCACTGAGTGCAAGTTAAGAATAAGAGACGAGAAGCTGGATCAAGTCAATGAGTATGTGTACTTGGGAAGCGTGTTTACGAGGGACGGAAAGTATGATAAAGGTGTTGAAAGGCGAGCGATCAAAGGAAAAAGCGTGAATACGCCTTTGAATAATATCCTGAAAAGTCGGGAGATTAGTTCCAGCACGAATGGCTATCCATAATACCGTTCCGGTCCCTGCACTTATGTATGGCAGTGAATCTAGGGTATGGCAGAAGCGACATGAAAGTAGAATAAAAGCAGTTGATGAAATGCGGTCATTGAGAAGAATATGTAATGTATCTTTGAAAGATAAAGGAACGTGTCACATGGCGCTCCATTGTCTCTTCTTACCCCTCCTGGGAAAAGGCGTGATGTTATGTATGTATAATCTCGAAGTATCATTTTAACTTTTTGGCCAAGAAAAAAAGTTGCTCTACCTTATTAATAAGATCTTTCTAATTTAACGTTGCTTATAGTTTATATTTATCGTTAAAAAATTAAATCGCTGTTATGTTTTTTTTGCAAGGTCTTCATACACCGTAGTTTGACTGGGGTAAAAGTGGTTAAAGGGTTGACTTTGCATTTCATTTGGTCGAGACTCTCGACTGTTTGTTTTGTAAGCGAATCTTTTCTACATCAACACTTTGGACACTTATTTGCCTTGTTCTATCGTTTATTTTATCGTGGGCGCGAACGTTAGAGGCAGTTCTTCTGAATGTCAAATGGGCTGTAAGGTTTTTCCACCCGAACGATATTGATTCAGTATACCTACTTAAGAGCAGGTTAAGACCTGATTTCTTTAATCTCAAGAAGGCGCGTAAATAAGACTTTAAATAATTCATAGCACAAATAACAATTTGAAAGAACAGGAAAATATTAATATATTGGAAATGTTAGCTCAATTGGAATATCACAGACGGACACACATCATCTCTTATTACAGCTAAATCACCTACCTAAAATTCGAATTTAAAGAATTTTCATTATTCTTCTTGACATTTGTGTTATTAATTATTTAAAGTTTTCTACGCGCCTTCTAGAGATGAAAGACATCGGGTTTACGGCCGCGTTCGCTCCACAACAGAGAGCTCTTGCTTTTTGATTTCGCTATACTAATTTGTTTTCAATCAGTACGGGCGTGTTTATGATTCGAGAAAATATTGTTGGCTCTGAATCGTCCATACCAACACGAGACGCTTACTTAATTAAATATAATTTTATAATGAGGCAATTTGAAGACTGGTCTTTTTCAAAATGACTGAGAGTGGATGCAAATTTCATATTGGCGAATCTTAATAAATAAGCTGTCATTATTTAAAATTCACCGAAATGAGATAAGAGCCAGTCAGTTTGTTATATATAAGTCATACGTGTATGTAACTGATAACAGATAAGTAAATAACAAGTGGAAAATGATGATCGCTATCGGTCACTTTTACCCGTCCCGCTCAACTTTTCGGCCTCAAATTAATTTTGCGTCATGAACCGGTTCGACCTCTGCCGGTTGTTATTTACGTCGTTTCTCTTCTCTAGGTGCGGAACTGAACTTTAAGGCGTAATTGTCTATTACGCCGATGCCGTAAGGCATTCAAACTAATTTACGTCATGCACGGGTTCACTTTTTGCCGAATGCCGTTTACGCCCTGTCTCTATTTGCCTTACTTGCACATTTAGATTAAAAGTGGAGTTGTGGAGGATACGGCATATGGTTAGGTGGGAGGTAATAAATGATCACGTGCTCAAAAGAGTTGAGACTATGAGACCGTCCATTCCATACATTATATGGGGCGGGCCAGTCAAAAAAAATTGTAATTAGGGTTATTAAAAATGGAAATGTAGACCTAGTTTTATTAAAACTGCATACAATATCGGTTGCTTCGTAGCCTGGCACGGCTCTTAATCTCAAGGTTGAGAGTTTTCGAAATTTGAAAATTGTAATTTGAAATTTGTATGCGCGCAGAGTTTTTCTGGATATCATTGGAATGAATTAAAATGAATATGTCTATGATGATGATGAAGATTAGCCGAGTATCTGATAGAAAAGACATTAGAAATAAACGTTTGTACGTACACATGCCTAGTTTCATATCTGTGCATTGTTTTCCCGCCAATTCGTGATCGCAACATTAGAGAGAGGCCCCACGCGCTGCGGCGTCGCCAACCGTGTTATGCGATATGAGACGAACAATACAAAAACACACTCATCTCTTTCACCACGCGCTCTCCGGTCACTGGATCGGGTCCAAAGTCTACGTTGCACAGAAATGCGACTAGTCGGCTGTACACGTATGTAACTAAAACTTGTGTCGAAAGTTCCTCTTTCATCAAATCATCATCCACCTCTATCGAAGTCAGGATAAACAATTTACATGAACCTATAATTTGTTACCAATCAACCTTGTAAGGAACCAACTACTCATTCGAATAAATAAAATAAGGCACGGACTCACGTACGAATCACATGATAATTTCTACATATAAAATATTTTCATCATCACCTCATGACAATACGCTTGTGGACGAACTTGTCACGATTACTCACGATCACGAGAAACGAGCCACTCTCGACGATTGTGCTTTATCGGCTGGGTTTCTGGGCGATGATTATCAAAGTGGTCGCTGCGATATTGCTGAGCGCCCTTCCACTCTAGTGCCGCACTCGCGCGCATAGGCTTGACGTCGAGTGTGAGTGAGTGCGGTGCTCTCTCTCTCAGTGATAGATATCGCAGCGACCACTTTGATAAATCAGCGCCCTGGTGGGTCGCCGCCCTCTGGTAATCATCGTAACTACTACAAGGTGTCCTCTACCTGTGAAAATAAGGTTCGATCAGGGATTTAATATTTTATATTACGGACTTTGAGCCGCACGCAACCGCCACGAGTAGTCGACTGGGAGGCAGTGTAAAAAAACACGTGTTTTTGTTATGAAAAGGATTACTCTGGTCGTGTTCCTTATTTTTTCGGCATCAAGAATTTATTGTTGCGGTAACTGGTAGCCGTTACATTCACAAAAGGCAACGCTTTAAAAAGTTTAAAAATGTATATCTCAAATACTGTAAGTTGGATTCTGAAAATGTCCGAAAGTAAAATGTAGACCTTGATACATAGATAATGGTAAAACATTGAAAAATGTTTGCACGTCAGCCTGCCAGACTACTTTGAAAAATGGTGAAAAAGGGTCGCTAAGTCCTTTTTAAACTTGAACGGTCCAGTTTTTAAAGAAACGTGGCACAGGCTGAAGTTAAAATACTGTTCGATGCTCAAAATTTAACTTTTTTAAAGTGTTACCATTTCTGAACGCAACGGCACCCAGTGTCCAGACCGACACATTCTTGATGCCGAAAAAATAGGGAACATGACCAGCGTAATAGTTTTCATAACAAAATCCCATTTTTTTTTCATGGCCTCCTAGAACCTAGTGATCGTAGCTGCATTACATCTCAATCCTAAATGCGAGCTGTTTGTGAAGTGATTCGGGCTTCGTCGGACGGAACGAGTCAAGTGTAAAATAAAGGTCGGCAGGCCAGGCCACTGATAAGATGAGCTACCGCTAGCAACGCTAGTCCGCTAGCCTACTCCCGCTATCGTGATTCGTCGTGACTAGTGCGTGACACCGCGCCTCCATCAGAATGTAACACATTGTGATTTTGCATTATTTTGTAGTTTAATGTTTTAATTTATTTTATTTATTCAGGAGAAACATCATCCATTCCATATTGAGAATTTTTTTACAAGTAGATGTTATGTTTCATAACAAGGCTGCGGCTGTTTCTACAAATTTAACTATTCAGCAATCAGTAATTTTGGTTTTCGTATGCATGCCTAATATTTGTCGACGTGTCTATTTTGACTATTGTGTGTAGTCCTAGTAAAGCTAATGCTTTAGTTTACATAATATGAGAGACCGTTAACTTAATGCTTACGACGTAATTTGTGAATTAAATAGAAATATAAAATAAATTTCAGAAATATAAAATTAAAATAGGAAATGAGAAAATTTACGTGTGAACACATTGCCCAGATATACAAATTCGTTCACTTGCTCCAGCCACTCATCCCCACTCATTCATTGCATTCGGAAATTCCTCTCCATTACCATTACTTTCGTCTTGCTTACATTCACTTTCATTCCTTTCCTCTTAAATGCTTCCACCATAATATTAACCATGTCCTGCAATTCGTCCACCGACGAAGCAAGGATCACTTGATCGTAGTCATACAAGAGGCATTTCACAATTAACTCAATCATTCTTAGTCCACAATCATATTCTGTTATTGTTCTTATCATGTTCTTCATCATGTTAGTGTAAAGGAAAAATTGTCATTTAAAGTACCTACTGAAAAATTTTAATTTTTCAAAATTTGTATATATGTACTTATATGAATTGCCAATTTTTGACTCATTCTAAAATTTTTAATTTTTTGTGTTTATTTTTTATTTTAAACTAGAAAAAAACTCTCCTGAAAGTTCATTAATTTTGACATATGCCTATTTGATCCCCACTCGTAGAAATTTAAGGTGAAAAATTCCATGTTTGTGCAATAAAGATTAATAACATCCTTTGTTTATCTACTATATTTTGTTCGTGAACGCCGTGTCATACAACTTGCGCTTATATCAAAAGGACGTCACCCACAGCTTCAGACCCCTTTGGGTCTCCTTATAGACCAAATATAAAGCCTGTTCGTCACATTCTGTCTCCATCATCCACCATTCGCTACTTAGAGCCGGGGGATGTTACCCCAACATGTGACCGGCTCGATTCGGCAAAATTTGCGGAATTGTCAGATAGGTACTCGTGCAACCCAATGGTTTACGCTTGAAAATTCGGAAAAAATAGCATCTTTTTTTAAATTGCTTGAAAAATACCTAAAAAATGCTTAAATTTAAACAGTGATAGCAGAGGCGACCCCGGAGGCCGACAAGGAGCCTCTGAAGCAGCGACCCTCCCTCGAGACTCAGAGGAGTCGACCCTCCAATGTTGAGAAGCAGGTCAGTGCGGCTCCTTAGACTTGATTCACAATTGCGCTGGTACAACTCATTTATATTTAATTTGCTTCAACTTTGTGCGGTTAGAATTCTGATGCTTAAGGCCTGCACCGTCCCAGCATGACGTCACGCCTCACAGACGCGCATAACCTGAGCGGTTAGACAGAGATATTGCGTGGTATTAAACACCACCAAGTGTTTACAGAGTGGAATGGATGATACTTACGACAATCCGAAGCATGTATGAATGAGTAAAGATTTATTAGTATGAAATTTTTTTTAAATATTTCTATTTTTTACATTCCCTAAAAGTTATAAAACTGTACAGTCGACATGTTCATTTCTGTGCAACGTACACTTTGGACCCGATCTCGTGACCGGAGAGCGCGAGGTGAAAGAGATAAGTGTGTTTTTGTATTGTTCGTCTCATATTGCATAACACGTTTGGCGGCCGGCGGCGCAGCTTGTGCGGCCTCTCTCTCTACCGCTGTGCTTGCAAATTGGCGGGGAAACGATGCACAGTAATGAAACTAGGCGTGTGTACTTTGAAAAAAAAAATTAACATTAAACATGCATTCTTTCTCAAACACAAAATTGCCCCAAAAATAGGTATGATTAACTTTTTTTTTTTCTGCAGAGTTATGTTCAAAATGTTTAAATAATTTCTATTTATATATTTATTGTTAGTAATTTAATTTATATTTAAAAAAAAAACATTTATTGATTATTCTATTAAGATTAGAATTTATAGTATTAAGAATTTTCTTTTTTTTTTAATTTTATTT
>WYDE02073670.1:0-11992 GCA_009867175.2 Adela reaumurella
ATGAATGGGTAGAAGTACCGTGCCAAGGTGAGAGGTGGCGAGCCTGTCGCCCTTTAGCACGGCATCTTGTCTTTATCGCCTTAGTAGCTAAAACTAATTACGCGAATTACGCGGATTAGTAGGTACCTAGTTACTGCGAAAACACGCCCTGGGAATAAGGATTGTGATTGAATATCCTAAAGGTGGGTAAAACACAACGCGCGCTGGATTTTTACATGATGTGATGTGTTACTATAATGGAAACACAATAGGACTGAAGTACCTCGTTCTTTCAAGATGTTGTCGCCTAGAGTTCGTTAACACTTACGATTGGTTGAAACCTTTCACTCACTCGTGTAATTTTAAGCAGGTAGACGCACAGTGCATCTACCGTTCTAAGATCAGTGGAACTAGTGGACGAACCTGAAGTGTCCCGTGATCTAGCACCACTGCAACTTCGTAGGGATGTCGGCTCCCTAAGTGCGCTCTATCGCTTATTATGCTATTCTATTATGCTCGGGGGGGCTGTTTAACGCGATCCCACCGTCCCCTTTCCACCTTCGCACTACGCATACTGGGCAGGGATTGCATCCCTACACGATGAACCTACCGCGGATGCATACGAATCGGTCCTGCAGATTTTTCATCTACAGAACCGGTAAACTCTGGAACGCTCTCCATGCCCACATATTTCCCTCCACGTTTAGTCTCGAGTCTTTCAAGTGGAGCGTGAATAGGTGATATAGGTTTGCATTCGCAACCCCCGCTAAAAAACCGAATATCCATGGGCGTCGTTAGTCTCCTTCTGGGTGGCTCGGCGCCAATATGTCGTTCTCTCAATAAAAAAAACATAAAATCACATGACTGAGTGAAGAGACAAGTTTTACCGTTTCATGTGTCCCTTACACATGAAATCAGCTTTTTATATGGAAAGAAGTCAAAAGAAAAAAAAATTGCATACGTAATTTAGAATTTATAATAGAAATTTATTATTTGTGATACACGGCGGCTAACACTAGGATTACACCGTGAGAAACCCCACATCCAATCCTAATACAATACAATAAGTTTTACTTGTGTTTTTATCATTTCAGTAGTTCTTCAAAAATTTATGAAACTATAAAATAGTTATCTATTCATAGTTTCTTACTTTACTTGTTCAATAGAAACATAATACATAAAAGAAATCTACCGCTTTCTACCGTTTTGAGGAAGTACATAGATCTACTGCAACCGGAAAAAAGAATTTGGCAACACTGAGTAAATTTGGCAACTAATTTGATGTGCTGTACTTTGTTGCTTAGAGTACATCCCTATTTCCGTGTTTCGTAATAAACAATGCAAGTGTTCTTTCGATCACAAGTATTTTTTGTATTAATTACCAAAATTAAGAAAACTCTTAAGTTATCATTATATCAAGCATCATTGCAAGATACTACTCCTACATAAATAAGTACACCCACGTTATGATTATCTAAATTTCATTTATTCTTTACAAGACATTCTTTGTTTCAACAGCTAATCAATTACTGTATGACTATTTGCGGATTTCATAGTTCAACATATTATAGTAATCTATGGTTCAACCAATGCTGACGCATAGCCGCTGTCAATTTCAATTGTCATCTCATGTCGCAAAAAGTCACAAAAACAGCTGTCCACTTTGTATGGATACAGTTTTACATGAGTCGGTTGTATTATCATCGTAAAAAATATTGCATCAAACGTTCCTGTTTTTTCGCTGATTTGTTTGATTCATTCATAATTTATTGTTTTCCTGATATTTGATCGTGCCAGCCAGATCATAGAAGAAACCTCAAGATGAGTTTCCTTTCGAGGGTTTTCGGCGGTAAAAAGGAAGAAAAGGGGCCCACTCCGGGCGAAGCTATACAGAAACTGAGAGAAACTGAAGAACTTTTGATCAAGAAACAGGATTTTTTGGAGAAGAAAATCGAGCAAGAAATCGGAACAGCTAGGAAAAATGGCACGAAAAATAAGCGGGGTAGGTCCTTGATCTTTCATTTCGCCTATTAAATCGTTGAAACTGGTGAAATCGTTACCAAGGTCAATTTTTTTTAGCTGGTCTTTATATACGCTGTTATAAGCTTTATTGGTTGTATCATTGTATCTAAGAAGGAAGAGTATCTTATGCACGATATTTATTTCTCATTCTCTTATGATAGAGTTTAGTACGGAATGTTTGATTTCCCCTTCTTTGTTCTACATAATTACTTTGTGTTACATGAGCTATCACTTTTATTTATGCGAATGAATCATGAAGTGGGTAGGTGTTTATTATGTGGTGTATAATATTTTACACAGACACCACGGAGGGTGTTCCAGGGAGCTGCACGAAGCCATCGCCCCCCTACTCTAATATGCTATAACTCCACACTCAACAGGTTGCGAATGCGTGAGCGTCCCATACACTGTTGCTACCCCCACAATGAGGACTTATCAAATCCTGTTATTACATTGTTTATTTATAGGGCTGTGACGTATGAATGCACTCGAGTCCACATAATTGTGCCAATGTTTGACTTGGGTGTCCCTCGAACACAATGTGAAAATATTGCAATAAAAATAATCTATTTCAATTTTAAAAATAGAATTGTGTGTTTAGAAGATAATATATGTTTACGTGTAAAGTGTGCTCTACTTGACGGCCGACATGGTTTTCGCAGTCCCTTGTAAATATCTGATTTCCCATGGGTGCTATCAGGTTACCCCTTTGACTTTGCCATGTCATGTTTTCAATTTAAAAAAATTGTCAAATTAATGATTCCACCACCAGCTGCAATCGCTGCGCTCAAGCGCAAAAAGCGCTACGAGAAGCAGCTGACGCAGATCGATGGCACGCTCAGCCAGATCGAGATGCAACGCGAGGCACTGGAGGGCGCCAGCACCAATGCTCAGATCATCAACGTTATGAAGGACGCCGCCGACGCCATGAAGCTGGCGCACAAGGATCTGTACGTATTGAACAAACGGTGTCCGTGGGGGAAATTGGTTTGTGATGTTACACATTTTAGGTTACTGCGGTTATTACACATTGTGAAAACTTACTTAACGGCTTAAAATGCAGCAGATATAGAAGACATTTTGTTCTTCGTTTCTCTTAGAACTTATTTTAAATAAAATTGTCTATAACTTCGGTCATGCATACTGAGTACTGACAACCGGCCTCAGCCGACGCAGTTGAGGCCGCCAAACAACCTGATTATGACTTCCTACTTGTCTGCAATGGGCCCAGGAAGTACTCTCGGTGAAGCCATTGCATGCAAGCTGAGTTTGTTTCTATCTGTGGAATGTTAGCTTTACTTAGGACGACAATAAAAAAAAAATGGAGCATTTCTTTTGCCAAATGGCACTTTGAATTTTTATATCGTAAATAATAGAATATAAGTGATGCATTTCATTAAGGTGCAGCCTCTGGATTGAACCTCCTATTTTTTCATGTCGGGACGCCAGTCATGCTTTGTGCATCAGCAATGTCGAAAACTGTTCGTGTACTTAATAAATTAGACACTATAAAATTAATCCGCCAATCGACCGGCATGGCGCTTCGCTGAGCGCGTTTTCGCAAGGCAACGTGTTTTTGGCTTTGTTGAATGAACATATTTGCTCATCGACCCGGCCACCCATGTCGGTTCTCATCAAAAAAAAGTTCGGGACCCCGCTGATATCTACCTTTCTTTCTACTATACAGGATGTTAGGCGGACGTTTAACCAAATTAAAATGTCAGACAGGTGGGGCGTTTTGTTTAGTTAACTTACAGTGTGTTAAAAATGGCATACCATTAGAAAGAGTATAACTTTTTGGCTATTTAATTATTATACCTCACCCAGCTCTGACTCGACGCCATATTTCGTCTCCTGGGCGCAGCGCGCACAGTCGCTGCAGCTCTCGATATAAACTCAAATATCTCTGAAATTACATCACCTATTTGCGAAAACTAAAAAGTACTCTCTATGTACAGACGTAAAATAGTTCAGGCAAAAAAGCTGCTAATTATTGGCAAATATTCCAAAAAAAAAATTCTTATTCTTTCATAAATTTTATTATTTCTTATTTTCTGATAGTTACTATATCTGTGGCAATCATAAATCAATTTAGTTTTAAATTAGACCCTAAGAGCAGGTTAACACCTAATTTCTTTCATCTCAAGTAGGCAGGTAAATAAAACGTTAAATAATTAATAACAAGAATACAAGAAGAATAATGAAAATTCATTCATTTCAAGTTCACAAGTTCATGGTAGGTGATTTAGCTATAACATGAGAAGATGTATATCAGCCAGTGTAATCGCGAGAACTTGAATTGAATGCATTTTTATTATTCTTCTTGAAATTTGTGTAATTAATTATTTAAAGATTTATTTACGCGCCTTCTATAGAGATTTCTTGGCATTTCCTCACTGGAAATTGAATTTTTTCAACTGGTCATAGAAGATTGATCGTGCTATGTGTGTTCCAAGCGGTGTATTTTGTTGATTGATCAACATTTTGTATTTTGTATTGTATATGCGAGGTGTGTTCCAAGCGGTGTATTCTGTTGGTGATTTTTTCTTGTTTCATTCAATACCTGTGTCACCCATGAAAATATTTACCAAATTAAAATGAAATGAAAAAAATTGCCTCGTTTCTCACCATATATGGCAATTAATTAATTTGGGTAACCATCCGCCGAACACCCTGTATATTAAACATCTTCTATAACTGCAACAGGAAGCTAATATTAAGTCGAATAGTAAGTTTTCACAGTTGGTTTGTGATGGTTCGGCTGTGGGGTTTATTGTTATTTCTGTTCCTACATACTTTTTTCTTTTGTATAATTTTTAAGTGTTGTCGCAAAAGTTTTCTGTTTCATTTCCATTACTTCTTAGTTCTTTTATAATTTTTTGATCAATCTTTTACGGTTAGATTGATTTAATAATATATCTCACTTCTGAAGTTATAAATATAGACTTCTGCAAAATTTTAATATTGAGGTGTATTGCTTTAGGATTTTTATATCAACATACTTTCCCTTTTCGTAAATTTAAAACAATATATAGTTATGAAATCCAGGCAAACCATCACAAACGAAGGCTTGAGAAATTAAAATTTTCAAGAACATTTCCTCGGACACCAAATTACTGCTTATTGTATTGTGCTAATGCTTACAGGTCACTGAAATCGGCTGTGCCTAAACACTGTGTGTGCTAAAATCAATCAATTTTCAGGCACAAAAAGATGCACATAATCAAGAATCAATCTTGGTTTCTTTTAGTTTGCTTGGAGTTGCTTTTTTTGAAATTTATTTATATTTATTTAATTAGCAATTGTGATTTTAATTATCACGAGAATTTTTTTTTGTAAATTATATATGTATATACAAAATAACAAAATGTACAGTTATGTTTTTTTAAATTATTGTTTCAAGAATAGAATGAAATTCTTGGCATATATTAAGTAGGTTTAGTGCATTTTTGTATGTGCTCTAGCGTCTTGATTCCTGGAATTATAATTTTTTTATAAAAGATATTAACTTTTCATGTTAAGTACGCCTTTTAAAATCAAACCTTGTTCCAATGCTTCGATTGGAAGAACCATAACACTTCCCAAATATACTTAATATAATATGTACACTCTTACATACCTTCAGCTGTCTTTCAACTCAAAAAACCAAAGCCAGCCTAATAATCATCCATAACAAGGTATGTATTTTTACTCACTAAATATCTCATTATACTATATGTGCTCTTTGGTACTCAGTTCGGTAATACGTATTAATAGAACCTATCAGCTTGTAAATGCCATTTTCTACCATCATTATCTTTAAATATTCTGAAGTGTAAATTGTGGATTAAACAAATAACGGCTAAGTGAGAGCTCACTGCCTGCGCGGACAGGCCCTGTTCCCAAATTTCTGCATACTCGGTGCCGTATTTATTTTTCAATCGCTTAATACCTGAGCACAGTCGGCAATGGTAATACACAGTGAAACTAGTAATAATTTGTTAAATTTCATATACATGATTACATTCAGTGCATTATGCAATAATCATAAATTTAAATAAACAGATTTATTATCACTCTTCAACCACGTCTCCGTAACATTGAATACTTGAAAAAGGCTTTGTGTATTTTATTCACTTGCTGTATAAATCTGCTGGATGTAATACGATAGGTCACTCACTTGTAGATCTCCTGATTAGATAAATAATATAAAGGGATGGCTTACAGAAGTGTGCTTAAAATTTATTTGCTAGTGATGTTGTCGTGTGGTAGTACAAAAGCTTTAATGAGTGGTAGATTGTTTAAATTAATGTAAGTTTAGTAGGAAATGAAATAATCCTGTACGTTCTGGCCCTGTTCCACCGAAATTGCCTATGTCCATGTCTTTAGGTAGATAGATAAATTGATTAAACGTTTCGAATAGATTTTTATTAATGTATCACCTAATTATTTCAACCTTTTAATCTAATTTCACATTCAAATGGTGAAATCTGGCAGTAGAATACTGTACGCAAAGTATGTGCTCCATATCTTCTGTAAATTAAACTAAATTACCTAGTCTATTCTAACGTAACTTAAGCCCTACCTAACCTAATTTATAGAAGATGCAGAGCGGATATTTTGAGAACAGTAGTCGGGTAATTAATAGTAGTAGTAGTTCTGGTGATACATTCAGTAGTTTTGGCTACAGATTTGAATTAGATAAAACATGTTTTAATAAATGTGGATTAGTTAATTGGACAAAAAAATAATGTTAGCTAAATTCAGTTTATTTTGTACTGTAGAAATGTATAGGTAATATTGGTCCACTTTCCTTGATCAATATTATGAAAATTTAAGTAAGTATTTTTCAGATTAATAAAAAAAATACAGAATCCATATAATGAAAAGCGTTATACATAACATAAGCTAATGTTTTTTTTTAAAGATTGGATCTATGAAATTTTTAATCTTCAAAATAAATTATTTAGGCTTTTCTGCGCAGCTGAAAGGCTGATTTATTTTCTGTAGGCAATTTATTATACTTAGCAATGCCTATAAACACTGCAACACGTTTATTTGTTAGCATGGATTTTCCTCACGGTGTTTTCCTTCACCAGGGTGCACCTAAAAGTTTTTGGACACCTATTGTAAAAAAAATCAACATTTGTAAGACGCGGTTCTAAAAAAGTGTCCTTTCAAACAATTTAACTTACCTACGTGTTGTACAAACGTATGTAGTCTGTAGCTACGTCAAACCCAAATTTTTATTTCATTCGCAAATTGCTTCCATGATGACTTCTATAAATTTATATTTTCAAGAGTCTCCCCATTTGATTTATGCTCGTAGTTTCATAAATAATTACATATCACGCCATGCATAGAAATGATTACTTTAGCAAGTACAAATTAGATACATATTAAATAGATATTAAAACAAATGATACTTTTGTTCATTTATGCCATGAGAGAATGTTCTTGATTCGGGCGCAAAAAAAGTATTAATAATTACATGCTATCTAAAATATATTGTGGTTGTGGTGGTAACTATTAAATGTTTAACCATTAATCATGCTTTACTTTTCAAATTACCGCAGTCGTTGAACAAAATTATGAAAATTTCCGGCTCTTCTCGCAGCGACTTTATCGGATCGTTCCGACGTTTCGAACAGAGCGTCCTGCTCGTGGTCACGGAGACGTCTGCTCGCCACGAGCTGAGCAAACGTACGTACGTTTGCTCAGCTCATCAGCAAGCTTCGAAACAATCCGATAAATTTGCCACGAGAAGTGCCGGAAATTTTCAAAATGTTATTAGTTATTAATCATCCTAGATTAACTGAACTTACTTAAAAATTTATGCTTTTTCTACCAGGAATATCGGAATGTAATCATTTTCATTGGTCAATGAGATAAAATAGTTAAAATTGAACTCATCATTGTTACAAAATTTTTAATATTTCTCCTGCACTTAAAGCTAGTTTTGAACCTACTACTTTTTATTTATGGTTCCACTGATAACCTTTAACACCTTGTAAACATGTCCTGTAAGGATGCCAGAATTAAGCATTTATTAACATTGCACTCAGAATGAAACACAACTTAGTACAAGATAATCGCACGGAACGCACACAAAATCAAATAGATTATAATGTTGTTTATATTATTTATGGTAGATTGATTTCTTTCAAAATGTGGTGGTGATTTTTTTTCTGAATCTGTTGAATTTTTGCAATCAATGTCCAATCTCTCGTTCTTTGTGTGGTTTGGTTGCTTCAATCTCAAATATGCATTGTGGGATTTTGGGATTTGTTTGTCAAAATCGTGGTTTCTACCATCAACCACGTACGTGTACGATCAACCACGTCTCGTCGCAATTCTTCTTTGATTCATCATCATCTTCAGCCTAGATCCAATGTAGTTCTCTTCCAAGAGGGGTCCACCACACACTTTAAGACTCTTTCCTGGAGGAGTATACAGAGACAATCGAGTGCCATTTGACGTGAACCTGACATATGATGTCCTTTGGTTCATCCATCGTCATACATAGTTTTATGAGCCGATTACGGGTGCTGCGATCTAGCCCTTTCCATAATAGGATACATATGGTGTCCTGGTATTTCCTGCGAGAATCTCTTGTTATACCAGATAAATTGGATGAGCGACCCTTAGTGAATCTGAGTAGGTAATGAAAACTAGAAGATTATCATGTGTCCGATGTATTCATAATCGGCTGAATCAATTTTTTTTCTCTTATGGATTGCATCATGTGGCCAGGCACTGTTTTGACAATATTTTTTTATAACCGTCACATTATGAACTATGATATAAACACATGACATCTTAATGATGTTGTACCGTAACGGTATTTTCCTTTTAAAGTTGGACATTATCTACAATTTCCTGTACGCTTGTCAATGTTGATAACAACATCCCAAAGAACCACAAGCATAAACTTATATACAATTTAAAGCAACAACTCAATCACTTCTAATTTTTCCACCAAACTTAAGAACGACTGGACCTTTCTGTCCACCTGACAGGCGTATCACCTTTTCTAATGGAATGATGTCCATTGAGTACATCACAGTCTAAAGTCGTGCCCAGTCGATACGACGAGTATCAATATAAAATCAAATATCCAATCTGAGTACTAAAGACGCATATTGTAGCGACGTGGACAAAGTACATGAGCTGACGGACGACATAGCCGAGCAGAACGAGATTGCCAGCGAGATCAGCGACGCCATCGGCAAGGCGGTCGGCTTCGAACAGGACGTTGACGAGGATGAGCTTGAGAAGGAGCTGGAAGACCTGGAACAGGTAACTTTGCATTTTGTAGTGATGGGGACAAGGTACACAAGCTGACGGATGACATAGCCGAGTAAAACGAGATGGCCAGCAAGATCAGCGACGCCATCGGCAAGGCAGTCGGCTTAGAGCAAAACCTCGACATATACTAGTAAGTAAACACCAGTTCAAGATCTTTAAACCAAGAATATTCGTCGTTAAAATTTGCTGAAATAAGTTTGTTTAATCAGGTAAGTATTGCCACAGCGATAACCAATTGTTGACAATGTAAAATCTTGTATTTGATAATCTTGTATAAGCGTTGGCAAGATCAGAACATGAAACATTTTGAGTTGGGAAGTGTTATCTTCAAAAGAGTTTAGAATATGTATATGTTCGCAATTGGAGTATTAGAACACGGCCCTGTATCGGGCACTCAGGTAAATAGCTCGCAACTCTCTATCCATAGTGACGTTGACAAAGTCCACGACATCATGGACGACATCGCGGAACAGCACGACGTCTCGAGAGAAATTACGGAAGCTATCACTAATTCGGTGGCGTTCCAGAGCGACATCGATGAAGATGAACTGGAAAAAGAACTCGAGGACTTGGAACAGGTAACGATGAATGGGAAAAGTCACTAACTTATTTTTTGTTTATAAATACAACCCTACTCACTAGGTTTCTATGCCCTAGTGGTGAACTTTTATGTAGAGATACATGCCATTCCCCCTATCCGACAAACGGGATTACGACAAACAATACAAATTATTGAGAACAGCAAAGGATTTGATGAAGCATAACCAAATAGCATAACCTTCAGAAATCATACAGCCTGGACATACAAATGTTTTTAAGAGGCATTATGTAGTACTAAAAAAATCATGTAGTGCTTGTTGAACTTGGGAAACTTACATACAGAGGGACCACAACTTTAAAAAGTACATAAGTTCTGCACCTAAGTAGACCGGATAGTGAGAAACGGATTCAAAACTGATCGCTTTGTTGTGGAAATCGGAGCAACAGGACTAGCGAAGTCTGTTAGTGTAGCCTGCCAAGATTGACGCGAAACTCGTATATGGAGAGAACTTCGAAAGTGTTACTGGAGGCATCATACAGAATATGGATAGGTAGAGACAGATCGAGAGAGGGGCTGGTGGTTCTCCGCAGAATAGCTGAAGAGAGCTTGTGCTAAGCTGAAACGTTACACATGTTGGAGAAATAGACCGGCCTCTCGCTAGTGCGGACCTCGATGGACTTTCCCTGATAGAGACAGCAAGAGTGTCCACTCTTTGGTTTCACCTGAAACTTCCCCTATTTTCAATGTGCCCTTAAGCAGTGAAGCTCTTTGTGCACCATGTTTATCGCCTTGTACTTGCAGGAGGATCTTGATCGGGAGTTGATCGGTGTGAACGCGCCCGAGCACGAGCTGCCCGAGGTGCCGACAGGCGAGGTGGTCCCCAGCAAGCCCAAGCCGGCAAAAGCCAAGGTCTCAAAGGGTGAGTAGCCAGCTTCCTTTTTAGCTTGTCCCAATTATATAAGGACGGTCATATAGGTATGAGCGTGTGTGTGTCTGCGGTTCGTCATATTTCCATAACCCACTGTCACTGGGTGACGTTGCTATCGCTATATGGTGTGTTGGTGTTGAATTATGAGAATTATTTGGTCTATTGTACCGTCGCACCATATTAAGTACGCCCAGCTTTTCAGAAGCCAGCTTGATCTTACTCTCGATATGGCGCCTTAAGTTTAAGTTGTGCGTTCGACTCGTAGGACCTTGAGGTGGTACTACTGACTATTAACTATATATCTATTGACTACATCATTGGCCTGCTTTTCCTGGCTGACTTCAATGAATGAATACATTTCTTATGGTCCACTATTTATAAAGGGCTACAAATAGGCGATTTTAATTCCTCTTCAGCAATCCTCCCAAATTATCCTTTAGTATACAGGAATGGAGCATGTAAGCGTACTTGGAAGACTTATGGCCAGGGCTACATACATACATTTATCACACTGCAATTTCAAACATCGGGGTAAACAGAACAAACAGTGCTGTGCCGAGATCTTTAATTAGCAATTTCAGCTCAATATTGACAACTACTTTTCACAGGTTACAGCAGAACCAGCAAGTGATACAAGCTTATTATATTTCAGAAGACGAAGACGATTTGGCGCAGCTACAGTCGTGGGCCACATAAAACAGCTTCATCACCGGTCCATCCAGATTTCGGCTTTGCGTTAGGGAAAAGTGCACTGTACCATATTGAATATACCTTATTGTGTAACATTTATAAATATATAGTTTTATGTTTTGTGATATTTTATGTATTTAATTCTCAACGCTGTCATAAACCGCTTTGAAAATTTTATTTTGTTTTGTTTGTCACTGTGAATTTAATTTTTAATGTTGGTATGGTAGGTTAGTCTCGGGATTAAGTATGGTATGGAGAAAGGACCTTAAGATTTTGAATGCGCTTTAAAAAATAAACTAATTGAATAAGTATTAAAAAATTGTTTAACAGCACCTGTCAGATTGTATAATATTTGCGGACCCTGACACTGATGAGGCCCGAATGTCTAACGGCGTCGATCAAATCTTGCTTTCTTGTAAGGGAAAAACGCAAAAGGCTTCATTAAAAACCTTTTCGACCTGAACATTCCAGGGGGGTTATTCCTAGAATTCACCCGAGTTTATTTCACGTGAGTTTCCATACAAAACTACTCACCAAGTGAAAAC
>WYDE02073781.1:0-11991 GCA_009867175.2 Adela reaumurella
AAAGTTGAAGGAACGGTCGAGCGGGGCCGATCTAGGAGAGCATGCATGATCAAATAGATATTTAATGTATACATACATACAATTTACTCACGCTGAATCCCGAAAATCGGGGTAAACAGAGCAATCGGTGTTGTGCTGCAAGAACTCCGGTTAATTACTGTACAACACCGACCATCACATTTCGAAAGTTATTCGGACAAGATATTAAGCAGCATGTAAGCCTACTGCATGACTTGGTAGAAGTACCGTGCCAAGGTGAGAGGCGGCGAGCCCGAAGCCCTTTAGCACGGCATCTTGTCCTTATCCATTAGTCGCCTTTTTCGACATGCATGGGAAGAGATGCACTGGGGTCATTCTTTTAAGTGCCGGCGTAATCTTTTACGGAAATGGCAAGTTCGCAGCACTCGTAACCGACGAGTATGTATAAAGTGACGTATGATAGTAAATGAAGCAAAGGATGTATGGCAGTAGTTCGTCACATGGCGCTCAATTTTCTCTACCTAATTATTTAATCTACATAATTAAGGCTTATCTATACCTGTAGTCCGTTGTTATGCTTGAGTGTTTTTTTTATGTAGCTGCTGCTGGGTACAGGACTCCCTAATTTATATGATATGAGATTTAGTCATGTACTTCCACGGTGACCAATCGGTTTGCGAGTGGTTTTACTAACGATGTTTTCCTTCACCGGAGTGTCAGCAACGAACTAATGTTACAAATATTGTGCTCCCCAGTGGGGATCGAACCTGCACCTCCCGCTTGAGAGGCGTGCTCTTGCCCACTCGGCTTATCTTTCACTGTACATACCTACCAATATTGATATGATTTTCATGGCGCTCTTTCTCCATAAGAGACGTCTTGAAAAGTTATTTTGTAAATAAAAATATTTGCGTTCTCTTGTTCTGTTATTTTTAATAATCGCAGATTCCGCGGTTTCATTCCTAAGATCTTCATAAAAGATTCCTTAGGACCGCGCAGATTGGTTGAAAATTCTATAATATTATATTTTACGTTAGTGTTTACGTAATTAACGATAGAAATTTTGCAAACACTTGAAACTTTATAAATACTGTTACAATTTTCTAAATCAATGTTTCTGTTAGTCCTATGCCCAATTAAAATATATTATGTACATTGTAAATTAATATAATGATATTATATAATATTGTGTTTAGTAACTTTATATTTTACTAATATGTTTATTAGTATTATATCAGATTTGATTGATCTAGGCAAATATATATAGCTCTCGCGCACGCTACGCTTATCTTTTCAAGTAATAGAATATTTAACATAAAATGAATTTTCGAAAAATATCACTATGAGATCCGAAATATACAGTTAAGGAAATAATATTGTATGTACCCATTTGAGAAAAACCGCTTAGTGTATAATTTCATACCAACAAGTCAGTTATTATCGGTTTGGTCATGGTATGATCGCCTAGCGTGGCCACTCATTCTACATTCATGTAATATAGTTTGGTCATTCTCTCACCGTCCATTCTCTCCATGTGTCCAAACCATGAATACCTTTCTCTATCCTTCTCGTTATTTCTTCTTTCAACCAACATTTTTTCTATTACAAATGCATTACATCCCATTAAACATTCTATTTAAAAAAAAGTTTAGTTCCACTACCTACTTGTTTTGTAGCCGTTTTATTCGCCCCACTGCTGGGTACAGGTTTCCCTGATTTACATGATATGAAGGAAGTTGTTTTCCTCACGATGTGTTTGCTTCACCTGAATGTCAGCATCCATTTTAGAATAAATTTTAAGTCATAAATATTGTTCTTCCAGGTGGATCGAACCCGCACCTCCCGCTTGAGAGGCGTGCTCATTCCCGCTCGGCTAATTTGACCTTAAAAAACTAGTATAAAATGAAAATGAAACGACACGATGACAGGGTGGAAATGTTCGGTATTTAATAAGTTCACGCCCTCCAGTATTAATGAGGATAATCTAAAAAGGTCGGGTCAGTATTTTTCAACTTTTAAATCCTTGGAAAGCCAATTAAATGAGCTCGATTCTGTCCCTGAAAAGGGATCGTCTCTTCGCTATTCCTGTACTTTTTATTCATTACGCGATTTTTTTTTAATTGCCTCCTAACTGGGTGGCTGTGCCCATGGACCCGGGGCCTGGAGTGCAGATAGATGTGGCTAAGTCTTCTAAAAAAATACTGAAAGGTTTCCTGAGAATGACATAGAGCAAGGTTTTAAACTGCATTAAACCTAGAAATGCAGAATGGCTGTTTTTTTTTATGGAAACTGACACGGATGGCTACATCACCTAATGCACCAGTTTTTCTGGTACCAGTGATGTCAGCCTAAACACCTTGGTGAGTTATGTAGGTGGTGTTATGTCAGCACTTCCCTCAATTCCAGCCTTCTGCGTGTCTGAAGTGGAAATCCATGATATACAACTGGTCCTTTGAACTGCTTAAGTTCTACTTAAATGCATTCCAATTAACTCTCACTGACTCGAGTAACCTGGTTCGATGGGGAAACTATATAAATAATGTATGCTAATAGTGGAAGGAATTTGTAGGCACTGCCAAGCACTTAATATGTGGATGCAAAATACTAATTGAGATAGGCCAATTTTCGTACCGTCATGATAAAGTACTCCAAATTATCAGAGAGGCCATCAGTCTATACATTGCACGGACGAACCAGTAATGGGCTTCGGGATCATCAAATTTGTGAAGCCGGGTGCCACTAAGCTGTCCAACGATAGAACAAAACCTTCCTCAATTTTGGGAGCAGGAAAGGACTGAAAGGACAGAAGGGTTGATGGATCTACGGAAGAGCATTACCAAAAGCCTTAAGAAATCTGTTACAGTATACAGACCGGACATACTCATATTCTCAAAGGGGACTCAGCATGTGGTGCTTGTTGAACTTACAGTTACATAGGTAACTATCATTCGGAAGAAACACAACTTTTAAGTTAACAAGTACTGCAACTCGTTAGACCGGATAGTGAGAAACAGTTTCAAGACTGAACTCTTCGCTGTGGAAGTCGGAGCAAGGGGACTACCAGCGAAGTCACTCTATTGTCCTTTCAAGTATCCAGGTCTACCAAGATAAACGTTAAGCACATACATGGACAGAGCTTAAAAAGCGTCACATTAGGCATCCTGCAGTACATATATGCCTGCAGCCTGCAGTAGGTAGAGAGAGGGCGGTCGAGGGCGGGGCCAGCAATAATATTATCTAAGTACAAGTTATTGCAGACTAGCTGATGAGTGCTTGCAGAGAGCCGAAACGTAGTGCACAATGGAGTCTTGCGGCGCCGCCTGTTAGTCCCGACAGCGACCTCGATCGACGTCCTTCTCTAATGCCAATGGGCCCGAATATGTACGGTGAAGCCATTGAGGCTGACTTCAACACTTTCGAACGGGTAAATATTTGGAAAAGGTAAATATTTGCACAGGTTTGAAATAAAAAGTTAAGAGGATGCTATGCCAGAGCTGCTTTACGAAGAACTTATGTACGCTCCGTTTTTTTTAATAATCTTGGCCAAAAACGAAAACCTAAAAAAAGCACCTCGGCCCCAAGCTTATTTATATTTTGGTGTAATCAAAGCGGTGCCTTGTGGTACAACAGATGGGTGCAGAAACACATTCACGTGCACACATTCGACCCAAAATCATTACCACACCTCCCTGCGTAATTAAATACGTAAAAAAATTATCAGGTTGAAAAATACGAAGGCACTGCTTAAAATATTTTAATGCATACATATTTGAGAGTTTTAGAAAAATAATAGCGGGCAGACTGGAGGCGAGAATTAGAAGAATTTCATTTTTAACCATTTCCACTTTTAACCCTTTAACCGCCATGAACTCAGAAAATATTGAATTTTAGCAGAACGTGCACAATGTTCCACATTAAATATTTTAAATTATTCACATAGGTACGGCGTAGTCACGATTTTGACTTCATGGTAAGTAGGTAAGTAATATGTTATATTAATTCATGTATATTTTAGGATTTCCATGATGACGGACCGTTCAAGTTTAAAAAGGACTTAAGCGACACTTTTAAACCATTTTTCAAAGTCGTTTGACAGGTTTAAGGCAAACATTTTTCGATGTTTTAATTGATTACCATTATCTATGTATCAAGGTCTACATTTACGTATGGAGACTTTTCGGATCCGGCTAACAGCATTTGAGATATGATTTTTAAACTTTTTAAAGTATTGCAATTTCTTAATTCAACAGCCCCCAGTTACCACATCTACAAATTCTTGATGCCAAAAATATGGAGCACGACCAGTGTAATAATTTTCTTAAACCGCCCCCTTCTCTATGCGACCGGATCGTCATACATGATGGGGAAGTAATATATCATCTTACCCCTGTAATTGAAGATCAATGTGCTCTGGTGGACATCAAGACTGACACAAACACCACTAATAAGCAAATAGAAGCAAGGGTTTCATCTGTTCTTTGGAAAAATAACCATGTATGCGATTTTAATGAAACTAAGTTGATAATCGGCCACGAATCAGATGAAGGGTTCCGTACCAAAAAGCAAATGTGGCATCAAGCATTCTAAACACGTGGAAATTAAAAAAAAAATTACGAATTTTTGGCTGTCTCCGTTGAAACTTTCGGCCCCTTGAGTAAGGAAGCTAAAAAATGTGTTGACATTTTAGGCTCAAAATTCAAAACCTTAAAATTTGACCCTCGCCGAAGAGATACCTTAAGCAGAGGGTCAGTATCGCAATCCAGAGGGGGAACGCGGTGAGTATCTTGGAGACCCCCGCTCGGTCCCATGACAAAATTTAAATGAATTTTTTTATCAAAATCAATATCATTTTTTGCATATTGTTACATTGTTATGTAGTTTCTAGTTAATTTTATTTCATGTTTCATAGTAGACTTATCATATTTAATAAAAGTTCAATTCTGAAATTGTAAAATGTTGTTGTTATAGCGGCATAGTAGTACGCACACTGTGTAAATTAGATTTTTATATGTATTGAACTTATATTTATTGAACTTGTATTTATATGTATTATGTTAAGTTAACATAATATTAAGTTCCAGCAAAAAAAATCCAACTAGAACACGTTTCGTGTAAGATCCCCATTAAGTTTTACCTTCATATTATTTTAAAAATTTATTGTAACATCAGCCATAGACACATTGTAAAAATTACAAGTGAATATCTTTTATGGTTAAAACGATAGAGCGCTGTGACAGTTGAGTCCCGTTGGCACCCTTTAGGTACGGAAACCTAAAAATGTAGGTTTGAAAATGTTTTGTCTGTCCTCATATAGGTTAGCTTATAACTTTAAACCTTTTCCGAAAATTATACAGTGCCATCTTTAATGTGCAATTGTCAAATTTCATCAAGATAGATCAAACAAAAACTTATAATCTTTCTTTGTGGGCTTCTCAAATTTCATCGCCATAGCACAAAAAACTTATCACCCTTAAAGTGCACTTGCCAAATGTCAGCACGATAGCACAACAAAAACTTATCATGTTTAAAGTGCACTAGTAAAATTTAATCACGACAGAAAAACAAAAACTTATCACCCTTAATGTGCACTTCTCAACTTTTATCACGTTAGCAAAAAAAAAAAATCATCGTTATTGGTACTATTCAAATTTCATCAAGATAGCACAACAAAAACTTATCACCTATAATGTGTACTTATCAGATTTCATAACGATAGAACAAAAAAATTATCATCTTAAAAGTATCGTTCTCAAATTTAATCACGATAGCACAAGAAAAACTTGGCATCATTAAGTTATTTAATTTAATTTTGAAAACGTCCGGTCCTTTCAGAGGCGAATTTATAGGATTGTTCCGAGAATCCTGTTCATGGTCACGGATGCGTCCGCTCGCTAAGAGAGCGGCAAACAGCTGGAATTGAGGGAAGCGCTGATATGGCACCTACCTACATAATTCAATAAAGGTGTTTAGGCTGATATCACTGGTACCAGAAAAACTGGTTCATTAGGTGATGTAGCCATCCGTGTCAGTTTCAATAAAAAAAATGAAAACGTACAAAAAATCGATAAATTCGTCGCGAGAAGAGCGAGAATTTTTCAAAAAGTAATTTAACGACCGCGGTGTTTTGAAAAGTACTTGTTAAATTTAATCACGATATCACAAGAATAACTTGATTAATTTGAACTTGTTAAATTTCATAATGACACTACACGAAAAACTTGTCGACTATCATTCTTAATGGGTACTTGTCAAATTTAATCACGATAGCACACGAAAATACATCAAAGGAGTTGGCCAGCTTTTGTAACGATGTGCGTGAAGAAATTTGACAAGAACACTTTCAGGACGATATTGATATCTAATATTTCAAAAAATCGCATCACGCTGAAACAGTATGGGTTTTATATTAGCGAACAACGATAACGGAAGACATTCAGGGAGAGCTGGCAAGAAACTTCGGGCCAAGATTATCAGAACTATCTGAGCATGGCGAAGCCTATTACGACTAGACTGACGTTCGTGTACATTTTGTAATTTTAGTACGTATTTACCATTCAGTTTAGTGTGGCCGTATCGCATTAAATGGAAAGTACTGTATCTGTTTCCCCAGTAATTTAATATTAATGTGCTTAAATAAACATAAAGGTTTACAGAAACACCACCGATTATAAATGAGTTCAAAGGTCTGTTAACAGACGGACAGACAGACGGGCAAAAGAGACAGACAGACAGAAATGAAACGAGTAGGTATCCCATCCTGTGTGCGCTTTCCGGTCCATAATGGAATCTCTATCTATTGTATTCTCCCAAAACTTACTGTTTTCATTCATTGTAGTCTGCAATGGCGCGAGTTGCTCGATTTTGTTTGTTTTTCTGATTAAAATTCTGGCCGTACTCATCACGAATAATCAGCTACGTGGTCTGCAGAACATAATTTCCTATTCAGATGCATTATTAATTGCCGCGGCTGCCATCTGTATTGTATTGTATTGTATATATTTATTGCACTTAAATACAAAAGAATAGTATAGGGGCAAAAGGAAACACTTAATGCCTAGAGGCATTTTCTTCCAGAATACCTTTTGGATCTGATAACGGCTAGGTGAGTGGCGGAAAGAGATGTATACTAAATATTGATAATTTTAATGCAAAAGATAAGATAAACTTAAATACGAAGTACATATTATACTTATATACCATATACATAGTTAGAAATAGACTAAATATTTACATAAATATATACGTGCTAATTCTGAATATAGCATACAATGTTTTAAATCAAGAAAGTTTCGAGGGCAGGAAGTGCTTCTTTAAGAGAATTTGAATAGAATTGAAAGAGAAGTGTGAATAGAAGAAGAAGAGACGGAGCTGGTTCCATAAGCGAGCTGCAAGAACCGTGAATGAATAGAATAAGATGTAGTGGAATGTGAGGGCATGGTCAACACCAGACGTGTGGGACCGCTTATAACTTTAATACCGCTAAAACGATGTTAATGGATTCTTATGCGTACAATGTAGTATTGAAATTGGCTTAGATAATTTTTTAAGAATTTTGAAATAGAATTTTGAATATCCTTAATTTGTTACCGCGTAACTAATATGGGGTGTGTGCGGGGGACGTTCGGGGGTATTGGTCAACATGCAGGTATATAATTACCGCGAGCGTAGACTCGAGCAAAAGCTAGTAACAAAAAAAAAATCAAGAGAAAACCTCCGAGTAGGGTTCATCACCGTTTCTACTTAGTTTTGTGAATGCAAAGTAACCGTAAATTTTTTTTTAGAAAAACCACAAAGACAGAAAAATCTATGGAGAATTTCTTAGAGTTCGGCTCCTTAGCTCGAAATATGGTCTAATCCCGCAGAAACCATGAAAGTTGGCATGCATATAACTATCACACGTGTGCTTTGATTTAGAAGTAGGAAATAGGTGAAAAATTACTGAAATAGAAATTAAAATAAAAAAATCACTGAATAAGGCACGAAGTGCCTTACTTTGTTATTTTGTCTTCACGAGATACAAATGTTGAATTCCTATATAAAATAATTTTTTCAAAAATTCCTTCATGGAAACAGGTATTTCTGAAAAAAAAAAACACATTAAAACAAACATATTCATTTGAAAATTATCTTCCAAAAATATGCAATTTTATTTATAATCTAATGAATTAATTCTCATTAAATATAGTTTTATAGCAAATAAATCTTTTTGTCTGTCCTGAACATTTTGTAAAATGTAATTTACTCTGTTTTGTGGTGGCACAGCCGAAAATACTTGGTTAAATGTTAGCCTACCAAGTAGCTTTGCCAAAGTGACCAGGTGTATGGTTAAAATTATAAACGAGTTGGTTGAACAAAAAATAGATGCACTTGGTAAATATAATAAAGATGTTTGGTAGGCTCACATTTAACCACATATTTTTCTCAGTCCGTTTTTCATGAAAACTTCTAGAGCTTAAAAAAAAAACATCATAAATATAAACGTATTTACTTATGATATGACATGTAAATAATATGCATAAAATATGGCATATTTGATGAGTTTATAAGACTTGAATATGTATGAAATCGTGGCATGTATGTATTAAATGCATGACATTTATGCCTAGGATTTGATATGATATGTTTGTATGAATATGTATATGTATAGCATGTATGACTTGTACGTAGCTAATTCACCAAGGTGTATTGGGCTGACAGACCTAACTGGTGCCAAACTGGTTTGTTTGGGTTGATGTTCGTTGACATCTATGTCTGTTTCAATAAAAATAAAACGTATGAATGGCGGGTATGATATGTGTGTCTAGAATGTATGACATGTAAGTAGGTCGCAAAAATACAAAATTGTAGGTTATTCGATGCATAAAATAATAATACAATGCCATGTCTCAAGATTTGTTGAGTCCTGTATTTTCTCATGTTCAATAGAAATAAATCAATGTGTCACTCAACTAAGATTTGGCTGGAAAAGGAACAGAGAGATACACCCAACCTCTCTCCTACGCTACTCGAGCGAAATGACCGGTGACGCCGCATGCGTTTGTTTGTAATTATAACAGCCAGTACAAATTAGTATGGCGAAATTTAGGTAAAACGTCACATTTTAGATTTTTTTTTGTTCAGATTCTTGTTTACCATAAAACCCTGTTGCTTGGTTGAAACATTGAATTATTATCAACGCTAAAATGATTTCTTTAATAAAAAAAAAAACCTCGCGATCATTGTTTGAGGTGTTGCGAAATATAGTCATTTTCGGAGATTACAGCTAATGTTAGTTACACATGATTTTTCTACGTGGCGATGGAAGGAAAAATATATAAATATTTTCTGCTTCAATTGTAAATAAAGAACCATTTTTTGTATTATGGTTAGGCTCAAAATTTTAGACGTTTCCAAACTTTATTATAGAGCTGTACCTAAACATGCTGTAATTTTGTAATTGTAGCCGTGTGCGCGTAAATAATTCTAATATTATGTTGACATTACAAAAAAAACATCTTTTACTCGCCGCAGTACTAATGGTGCCTCTACTCCTTTCTCTGTTTCGTGTTTTTTTCAACTTTTTCCAAGCAGCGACTGTGCAAATTAAATTTCACCACTGAAAGTATTTGCGAAACTCAGACCGAAATCGCGTTAGAATGCCGGCGGTAATCCTCTTACGCGATGTGAGCCGGGGCCGGATTCAGTGAATCGAAAGCGTGGTCCTGTGGAGTATCTATTGGTTACTAAATTATTACTACGATAAATTTGTGTGGAGCCAGCACTTAAAAGAATGACCCCACTGCATCTCTTCCCATGCATGTCGTAAAAGGCGACTAAGGGATAAGGACAAGATGCCGTGCTAAAGGGCGACAGGCTCTCCACCTCTCACCTTGGCACGGTACTTCTACCAAGTCTTGCAGTAGGTGGGTGTTCGTGCCATACATGCTGCTTGATGTCTTGTCCGTGCATCTTGCGAAATGTGGTGGTCGGTGTTGTGCTGTTATTTACCGGAGTTCTTGCAGCACAACACCGATTGCTCTCGGGATTTAGCGTGAGTGATATGTATGTATGCATGTATGTATGTTACATGCATAATAATTTTTTTTATGTATACAATGGTTTTATATATTTTGAGGATAAAAATAAAAAGCATATCAACATTATTTATTTTTATTTATAAATTAACCTCCAGATACTGTCTAAAAGCGAAAAAAAAACTCTAACAAAAACCTTACGCCTTAGCGGCATGGGGAACACTGCGCCGCGCCCGGCAGAACTTCTTCACCCGCGTACCCCCCACACTGCGTGTTGGTGATACATGTGTGTGTAGCTAAAGAAATATGCTCCAACAGGGTTACATGCAAATTACGTCCCAGGCGCTTGATTTTAGAACAAACAATATGAAAGTCAGTGACGTACTGAGTGGGTGATGATCAGCGTGCTGACACAACAGTGTCGTGCTGTAGGTACTAAGTACGTGTGTGGCTGTCAAAATGTTAATATAATATTTTAACATTTGTATAATTTCATTATGCAATATTTTTGTTGACTATTCCAATAGATGAATTTAGGCTTCTCATAATTAATAATATCAATCTTGAAGTTGTTCTGACCTGAAAATAAAAATAAAATAAAGTTTTAATAAAAATCTGCTAAGTTATTATATGTGTATACAAATTCAATCTTTTCTTCTTTAGTTATTCAAATCATTGAGTTCCTAATTACCTAGTTAAAAAATATTATTTTGATATTTGGGACTTCCGAGAATAAATATTATTTAATTATAATTAAGAGATTATTAATTGATTAAATAAGCGATTAAATCTATCTGATCGACCCTACAGATCGGATTGAGGTATTCCTATGCACAAACTTCTACAAAAAAACTAAAGCACTTTTTTATATTGTGCAGTAACGCTGCAGAATCGATCCACCAGAAAAATTTGCTTTGAATAATGCAATTCTGCAGTGTGCAGCGTTACTTCACAACATAAAAAATTTAATTAAAAACGTAAAATGAAAGAATCATTTAAAAAAATCAAATACAACTAACGCACATCCAGGGTGACACTAGAAGACCCACTATGTCATATGGGACTGGACAAAAAGTCACCATCGCAACAAACTAATAGTTAAATAGTTGTATAGTTTTAAACCAGACAGAGAAAAAAAGAAACAGGCTTTGGTAAACTTATTTAATCCCGAGCAAACCTATTCGATCTACGACAGGTGGTCGCATATGTATAACTCACATTGTTAGTTCTCAAAGAGAACTTATTTCGTGTTTTCCGTCCAGTTCAGTGTAGCCGGCTCGATTAAGGGGAAACGATGACATGGCACCTATCTAATTCACCAAATATTAGGCTGCCATCATGTGTGCCAAAATACTGGGGCATTAGGCTGATGTGACCATCACTGTTGGGTCCCATAAAAAAAAATTAAACTAAGCATATAAAAAAAAGTAGCCTTAAAATCACAAAAAAGGGTCTTTTGCGATATTGGGCTATGTTATTTTCGTCCGTCTGTGAAGCTTTCTAAAATTGAGCAACCATACACAAAAAAAACCAGGGCTACGCCAAACGCTGTTTTATGAAAGTCCTAACAACAACAATAACGATAACAATTTTTTTTTTCACAAAAATCGGAGGAATCAGGACAACAAATAAAAATAAACACATCCAAGCCCGGACTCGAACCCGGGACCTTTGGCTTTAGCTGCACTGCGATACCCACTTTGCTACCCGTTTGTTTTCCTGATTCCTTCGATTTTCTGATAAATAATCAGTAAGCGATTCGCATGCTTAGCAAGGAAAAACCAACAAAAATTCCATTGATAACAATTTTGTTATCTTCCAAAATTGGTTGCGAAAGAGCCCGGTTAGGTGACTTACTCAAGTGGTTTGAGAAATCCTGCGCTGTCTTCTCATTTCTAATAGTGCATACTAAATATATTTCCACATCTTCTTTCAAACGTATCAGAACTGCAAAAGTGATGGTGAGAGCTTTAAAAGTAGACCTGTCATAGATAATGTC
>WYDE02073891.1:0-11991 GCA_009867175.2 Adela reaumurella
GAACGAGACGAATGGTCTGGTACCTACTCTGGTCACGTATCTACTAGACTAGAACACTTATAAAGCCTTATCTTTATGTCTTTTTTAATGGTGCATGCATGCATAGTTCCATTTAGTTTTTGCTGCGGGCCAGCGCGGTCTAAGACCCGCGCGCGGGTGCCGCACCCGCACTTATAAAGGCCGGTTATTTCATTTTGCGGGTCAGACCCGCAGGCCCGCGCGACAGCTCTGGTTCTCACCCCTAAGGTTAGCTAGAATAGAGTGTTCGCTGTGCATTGTTAACCTATTGGACAATGTTTTGCAATGCTGATACAATAAATAAATACAAATATATTTTGGTGTACAAAAAATAATAAATAAATAATATTATTGTAATAAAATACAAAACAAAGTATGTATTGTAAACAAACTCACCAATTCTCGATCCGTTTTCCACTTACTGAGGCGATTTTTAAATTTTACTCTGTGCCCCACGGATGGAATTAATTCCTTTATGAGGTCCTCGTCCAGCTGATAAAGTATCTGTGTATCTATGTGGTTTTCTGAAATACAGACATATTTAAATTGGATATATAGGTAGTTCTTGTAAGTGAGCGGCGAGCCACAGAGAATCAAAGGAGGTGTTGTAATAGTCAGCGAGAACTATGTGTGACATCAGTGCACAACCGCGGCTTTATTCGGATAACCAACCGGTATCAGTCCGCGTCGCAATCAACTCCCATACATTTTACGTTGTATTCGTATTCTGATTGCATTTTCAGTCACAAGTTTGACAGATGTTGTGACTGAAAACGCAATCGGAATACGAATAGAACGCATAATGTAAGGAGTTCATGCGCTGTGGACTGATACCAGTTTGGTTATCCGAATAAAGCTGCCGGTGGTTGCAAGGCTTACTCTTTCATTCTCATGCATGCTGTGAGCGCATGTGAACCTTAAAGGCCTGTTCCCACGCGATTAAGTTGAAATGCAGTTTAGTGGTATAGAAAACGACGGCTCCAACTTAAGCACTGTACTAAACATGCTCGTTTACACGTGCAGCGACTTTTGTTGGCGGGTGGGAAGGACGCGTGGGGGGGTGCAACTTACTACTTAGCTCGCCCAAAAAATAGACCTTTATTATATTCGCTCAACTTACCGGTTTGTCGATTACCTGTTCACACGAGGAGAAAGAATGGTAAGTGCAAAGTAGCACTAAAGTTCATTCACTAATTGCTTGGGAACAGGCCTTTATACTTAGTAGCTGTGTTCAATTGTCTACGTTGCGCTAGTGTGCGCCTGTCAGATAACCTGAAAACAATACTATGCGTTTCAGATGAGAATACAATACAATACAATGTACAATGATTAGTGTCATTGCTCGGTCACAATATACCGTTTTTGAGATGATTTTACAAGTTTTAATTTTTTACAGGAAGACTTTGCTGCTTTTGACAGCTTTTGCTCCCACGGGGGCATGGATGTGGATGTGATGTATGGTATGGCTGCCAGTGGTGACTGGCAAAGATTTCAAGGTGCCATCCACAAATTTGAATATTTACGTGCAAGAGGTACCTACAGACACGCCGTTTAGTTGGGTGAGACGCATACCTAACCGATCGCTATCGTAACTTTCCACTTGTTGGAAATAAAATGCTTCTATAAAACTTACCAAGGAATACATCAACATATTTTGACAGTTCGCCCGCCAGTAAGTGTTCCAGATCCAAATCCATCGATGGTCGCACTACTCCGCTGGACTGGCTAACAGACCACTCACTACTAAACGGGCTGGAGGCACTCTGTAGGAACAAGTGTTTCCAAATTTGAATTTATTTAATATTAATAATTTGTGTCGAGTTGTCAGTTGGATAAAAAAATAAGAAGAATTGATATTTTTGCTTGTATTAATATAACATTGAATAAGCAGTGAAAATCGTTTAAATTTATACAAATAGGTGGCTTAGCAAGGCCCCCACAGTACCTACATAAACAGATTGTCCATTCTTCAGGGGTAAACAAATTTCAGTACGCAGGAGAATTTTTAATTGACATTTGCCGATAACATCTGAGTGCCGTCTTTGGCTGGAATAAGCCAAAAGCTCCGTGTCGCCCGGCGAGCCATGGAGCGAGCCATGCTGGGAATATCGCTACGAGACAAGGGGCGAAATGAAGAAATTCGCCGACGAAAAAAATAGTAGATATTGTACACCGGGTGGCAAAGCTCAAATGGCAGTGGGCTGGACACGTGAGCCGCAGGGGTGGCGGCAGTTGGAGCACGCGCGTTCTACACTGGCGTCCTCATACAGGTAAGCAAAGTATGGGAAGACCACCCGCCAGATAGGACGACGGCATTCGGTACGACGTTTACCTGGTACGTCGCAGGCAAGCAATGGATTCGTGCTGCCGAGTGCCGCGACGGTTGTAAACAAATTGGAGAGGCGTAAGTCCAGCTGTGGACGGTTAAACGCTGATGATGATAAATAAATAATACTTGTGCAAAGGTTTTTTAACAGATTAGTTACAGTTGAGGAGCTGTGTATATTTTGTGGAAGCAGATTCCAAAGCTTAGCTGATTGGATTGTGGATGAGCGCGTGTAGAACGAACACGAGTGACCCGGTATTGCTAGAATTACGCGGATGCGTACCAATCGGTCCTGTAGATCTTCCATCTACAGAGCCGGTAAACTCTGGAACGCTCTCCCTGCCCACATATTTCTCTCTATGTACAGTCTCGAGTCCTTCAAGAGGGGCGTGAAGAGGCACCTATCAGGTCGGCATGGCATTCGCAACCCCCGCTAAAAGCCGAGTGCCCATGTTCGTCGTTAGTCACCTTATGGGTGGCCTTATGTCGCGCTTTCAATAAAAAAAATAGAATTTCGTTAGATACTTGAATTAGACCGTTGTTTTGTTGCATATACATATTGTGTACTGCGGAGATCTTCTCCAGTTCCCCTAACGTTGGGGCCTTCATGAGAAGGTTCAACAAGCACTAGTTGAGTCGGCGTGGTGCTTGATCACGCGCTGTCTTCGGCTCCGTCGTTGCTACAAAGACGACTGGAATCGAACCCCAACCGACTAAAAAATAATTAAAATAATATGCACCAGAAACTTTTTTTTCAGTTATTTTGATGTAACCAGGTGCACGCGCGGCTCCAACGCCCGCGCGGCAACATATGTGCTCCTATGTCAGTCGGTCGGCCTGCCGGCTGTAGAAACTTCACTTTATATATTTATTTAGACTAAAAAAATAAATAAAAATTTATTCATACATAAACACATATCACTCACGCTGAACCCCGACAAACGGGATAAGCAGAGCAATCGGTGTTGTGCTGCAAGAACTCCGGTAAATTACCGCACAACCGACCACCACGTCTCGCAAGGTATTCGGACATGATATCTTATCAAGCAGCATGTAAGGCACGAAGACCCACCTGCTGCATGACTCGGTGGAAGTACCGTGCAAAGGTGAGAGGTTGCGAGTCTGTCACCCTTTAGCAAGGCATCTTTTCCTTATCCCTTAGTCGCCTTTTACGACATGCACAGGAAGAGATGCAGTGGAGGCATTATTATTTTAAGTACCGGCTCCACACGGTACATTATATATCAGTGCAAACAAAAAGTAAAAATTTATAATTTTGATCAGTAGTTAAAATACGACTAACACCTTGCGTTGTTCACGGAGATTTTTTATGTGAAGCAGTAGTCCGCAAGTTCCGCAACACATCCGCCAGTGGCGTTGCTCCGTTTCCCATACAATATGTCCATGAAAAACACCCGGTGTTAATCGTATTTTAATTCTTGATAGACACACACTGGCCTCTATGTGATGCATATTGGCAGACCGAACTATGGGAGTCTTTATTTAAATTTTAACATAAAAATTCTAGGTAACAGAAAAACGGTACCTAAATTCGAATTATTTCGTATTTCCTTGATTTTATCTCAATTATGTTTTGCACAACCATACCTATTGGATAGTTTGTAAACACTGATGGGTTATCCGGTGTGATCGGTTCGACTATGTCGACCCGAGTCGCCCGACGCGACGCACCTTCACGCGCCCTGAAGATGCCAGCGTCGCGTCGGGCGAAACCCGGGTCGACATAGTTGAGCCAATCACACCGGATAATCCGTAAGTGTTCACAAACTATGTATAACACCGGTGAAAACCTAAGATCATACCCATTGGAGTCAAAAATATACACAACAATTACTCTGTAATGTTCTTTTTTATTCCCAGAGAAAATGCGATTTTTTTCACTTTAAGAGTTACGGTAGGTAGTGGAGTAAAAAATTTAAATAAATCAAGGAAATACAAAATACTTCGAAATTAAGTGCCGATTTAATGTTACCTAAAACTTTGACAGCAAGTGAAGTAGATATTAAGTGTGCTGTTTATTAAATTTTCTTGAGTAGGTAGGTACTTAACATTTTATTCACTTGTTTTCGTTGTGATGCAGTGATGTCGTTTTGAATTTATTTTTCATAGCTGTTTCTGTATTTTTGTTGAGGTTATTTTTGGACGATTTATAAAATGTTAAATACAAAATTTACCTCCTTCTTCTTACACTGTGTAAGCCATACATATGCGTCTTGAACTCTACATTTAGCCAGGTATTAGTACATATACAAAAAACTACGTATTATCAGATTTTTCACTTAAATTTTTCTTCACAACTTTCATACTGGCTTTCGCATTCGCCGTGGCATAGTTAGTGATTCTCTTTATTAATGTCCCACTGCTGGGCACGGGGCTTAAGGGCCCGTAGGCACCTGGCCACCAAATGCCAAGATGTCGCGCTCACTGGCCAATAAAAACAAGGCTATCGTGCGCGGCGGTGGTCGCGCGTTTTGTTGCTCTTTTCCAGTTTTCCTTAAATTTCTCTAATTCTCTACAGAAAAACTACACGATAAAAAAATTAATACATTAAAATATCTTTCAAATGACTGCAAAAAAATAAGATAGTTGTCACTCAAAATTCTGATATCATGCGAATGAAATATTTTTTTCTAAATTTCTGCCCGATAAAGGGTAATGGAACCTTCTCTATACACTTTATGTTTTTTTATGCTACAAGGGTTTCTGGGTATTACTTATTTAGCGATAAAAAATTGGACGATTTCGACAATATGACTGCCTACGGCGGCTTAAGCTTGCAGTGCAAAACGACTGTGAAGGAAAACATTGTGAGGAAACCGTGTTTCCTAGTGTTATCCCGTTTACCTACATTTTCAAATGGCTAGGCCGACAAGAGATCTTCACGTCTCTTCGCTGTATTCGTGCGTCACTCACTCCACGCGCACTCATTCACATCTGCGCTTCTGAATGAGTTCTTTTGTTTTAGTGGTTTTTCGCCGCTTCCGCAGATTGTTTGTCGCCGTGTCATTCGCGAAGCGTGGACTCACTCACGGGGACATTAATTCGTGTGATTTTGAAAAATAACGGCCGCTGACGTTTTGAAATCGCGTTGGATTGCGCGCGGGAAACGCGCTTCCGGTCGCTTTTCAAAGTGACGACGGCTTACAGACAAAATATTATTCAGTGACAAATACTGCAACATACATTATGCATTTTTATTCTTTATTCTTTATTTATTTACGTAGGTTCGATATTATATCAGGAACGTATGTAAATCAGACGGTTGAAGCGGTTATGTAAAAATTGTACATGTTTTCACAATAATTCAGTATACCTGGACTGAAAAAAGGAAAGTACCGAGTCATGGCATTAAACATGTTTTGCACAGAACGTGAAGGTAAGTTAAACATGTTTTGGTATAGAACGTGTAGGTAAGTTAAACATGTTTGAATCTACGGATACGGAGTATGCTCCGTCAGAATTAAGGTGACTTAGGCTCACATTACGGTTCACAATTGTGTTGCATGAGAGGTGCGAGCCAGCCATTAGGGGGTGGTTACTGAAAAAAACTAAATAAAAAAAATGCGTAATTTTTTAACATCAACTGTTTCTGATCAAGTCATAACTGATTCATTTCTCTACTGCACAATGCTCTTCATATATTCAAACATGTTTAACTTACACGTACACGTGCTGTACCAAACATGTTTAACTTACCTTCACATTCTGTATCAAAAATGTTTAACTTACCTGCACGTTCTGTACCAAACGATTATAACTTGCCTACACGTTCTGTACCAACATGTTTAACTTACCTACACGTTCTGTACCAAACATGTTTAACTTACCTACACGTTCTGTACCAAACATGTTCAACTTACCTACACGTTCTGTACGATAATTTTTTTTATAGAAAGCGCGACATGAATGGCGCACTCCAAGCTAACGCAGAGTAGTAACCCAACGGCACCCACGGGCATTCTAACATTAACGGGGGCTGCGAATACCATGTCGACGGCTTATTGTACCCTGACATTGTGTTTGAAGGACCCGTTATAACCGAGTCTCATCTCATAAGCTTTACATCAAATGCGTAACACAAAATAGACATGATTTAGCACTGTCACATAAACCACTGTCCACAATATAACTGAAACAGCAAAGCGTTGTCGCATTATAAAAATATAATAGTCGAATGGTTTTGTAGACGGATTTACGCACAGGAAAACGCGTTTTTTTGTGCGATTTTCATAATAATTAATGACTGTGAATTATGTTCATCAGAATAGAACATTTATACTGGAGTGCACTCTCGTGTTTTATTTTTTACTAGCTGTGCCCGCGACTCCGTCCGCGTGAATTTCGATTGATGGATCCGATCGCTCCATGGTCGCAACCACGGACTATTTACCCTAAGGATCCGACGCCGGAACACTTCCCGTACTAGTCAGTTCAACCGCGAGGTAGTTCAAATACGACTATCACTCGCTCTCACTAGTCATTCCGCTCGAGCGCGCAACCCTGGCAACCTCTCCTGCAGGATGACGATTTGTGCCGTTTTCACGTGCTCAAACAATACAAAAACGTCAGGAGTTACCAAAGATGGAATTTCCTTCCACAGGTAAGTATTTAAATACTTTTCTATATTCCGCGCGCCTAGCAAGTTTTGGCGAACCCGGTTCCCATACATAGAGCGGCGCGCGTCGGGTCCATATGGCAACTAGTCCGTGGTCCACACACACAGGTTCCGCTCATTATTTTTCATTTTGTTGTGGGTTGAAATAAAAAGCAAAACAGTGCGCTGTGATGTCGCCGGAATTGCGGCTAAAACACGGCGAAAACACGAAAAAAGCGACGAGTACTTATTCAACGCCGGCACCGCCAGAATGTTTTTATATGCAGCGTGTAAAATTCACTGAGCATCTCGTTATCCTGTAAAGACATTTGTACAAATGTCACATAATAACTTTTTAATATTTTTTTAGATATCTACGTAGTTAATTAGTTAAGGCTCTATCATGTGGATCATCTTTACCGTAGGATTGATGCACACCTGTGAAAAGTTAAAGATAAGTATTGGGTATATTCTAGGTTTTCAATCTACAGGATCGTCTTTAGGGACACAAGCTGATGAAACAGAAAATTTTTTAAGTACGCTCGACATATGAAAAAATCAAAATTTAGCTCTATTTATGCGGCAAAAAATATAGTAAATATAGAAAGAATAAATGCAGTCTTTTGTAATTTTCTCCAAGTAACAATTTTTGTATTATTTAAGGACGTGCGCTAAGAGTCTAACTAACGAATATAAAATTGTAAGCTGAAAAGTCTATATTTATTTGTTTAAGACTTAAATAAATAAATACCGACTTTTCAGCTTAGCAGAAGGCGAATTTATTGCCGGAGGCAATCTCGTCCAGTCAACCTTTATACACTTCAACACATTCGTATTGTTAGTGTATAGGTTTCCTCACGGTATTTTCCTTCACCAGGGTACATTGTACACTTCCCTCAATTCCAGCCGGCTACAATTAACTGAACGGAAAATACGAACTATATGTCATAGCCGCTTCGACCGACCTTCCTTCAGTGTGGTGGTACTAACCCTACCACCATGTAAGGAGAGGGAAGGGACCTACAGCGTCAACGGTCAAGCAGTCACCCATCCAAGTCCTGACCGCGCTCAGCATTACTTCGGTAATCAAATACCAAATATCCCACCACTGAGCCAACGACGCTGTTCCGGCAGCGTTAAAATTTTTATATGCTAGTTGCGACAAGGCTATGGTGTTTGAGAGTGATGAAGAAGTCGCTGGGTGCGATGTAAGGATAGGTGAAGAAAAACTGGAACAAGTGAGTGAGCTAGAGAGCAACGAATAGTACGACAAAGATGTCGAAAAGCTTGTGATCAAATCAATGGGAATTTTAATATCCTGAAAAAAATGTTCTTACTTCCACTGCACGAATATTAGTAGGTAATAGCGTGTCCTCCACTTTCATATGGCAGTGAATCTTGGGTATGGCAGAAGCGATGTGAAAGTAGAATAAATGTCAGCAAAGCTAAACGGTACTACGCTGAGCACCAACGCCTTCAATTGTATAAAGCCCGAGTCCGGTCATGAATGGAATACTGCAGTCACCTGTGGAATGGCTCAGCATAATGCCACCTTTCGGTGTTAGACGCGATAGAGAAGCGAGCGAAGCGGATAGTAGGAGATACTGGACTAACTTACAAGCTAAAAACATTCCGCCATCGGAGAGAAGTACTGGTAGCTTTCCTTTGTGTCTTGTACAAGCCGTTTCGTGGGAATTGTGCGAACTCCGTTCACGCCTTAATTCCCGGTTCTCCTTTCTAACATCGATCCACCCGTCGGAAGGGTTGTCTGCATCCTTTTGTCGTCGACGTGCCGAAATGTCGAACCAAGCGTTTCGAGAACTAATTCCTAACACACACGTCCAAGATGTGGGATCAACTCCCTGCGGAGGTCTTCTTCAGTTACATTAGGCTTCTTTCCACATATTGAAGGCCCCTAACTTTGCGGCCTTCGAGAGTACGATCAAAAAGCACTTGTTGAGTCGGCGTGGTGGTCTTAGACAATGTCGATGCTGTAAGCACGACTGAAGTCAAACACTGCCCGTATATAAAAAAAAATTATAAAAAAAATGCAGTTGCATTGCGGTCATTGAGAAAAATATATTTTGTATCTTTGAAATATAAAGAGAAGCATGAATATGTAAGAGAACAATGTTGATTGGAAGAAGACATAACGACAAGGATAGAGAAAGTTATACTTGAATGACGTTGGATGCGTGAGAGAAAGACTAAACAATATGAAGCGGATGTGGAAGGAAGGGTTGAACGGGGCCCCCTAGGCGAACATACTCGCCTCCATTTGTTGTCAGTGTCGTCTCTTAAGAATCTTCACAAATAATGCCAATTTTTGCAGCGTTTCTACCGCCACTACGTCACGTTCTGGGGTTACACGCGCCTCCACAGGGGTACAACCTCTAAAGTGTCACAACATACATAATATCACGCCTCTTCCCCGGAGAGGTAGGCAGTAACAATTGAGCGCCATGTGACACATTCCTGATATGCATCCTTTGGTTCCTCCACAGTCATCCATCGCTTCATATATGCGCGTCAGTTACAGTTGCTGCGTACTTGTCCTTTCCGTAAAAGGTTACCTATTTGGCAACGGTATTTTCGAGTTGGGTGGCCCCGTTCCACAGTATATACAGTTTACAAAATTTGATTCTTTCATTTAAATTTATATACATGCATACTATTACTCACGCTGAATCCCGACAATCGGGGTAAGCAGAGCAATCTGCGTTGGGCAGCAAGAACATCGGTAACTCACAGCACAACACCGACCACCACATTTTGCTAGGTATTCGGACAAGATATCAGGCAGCATGTAAGGTCCGAAGAACCATCTACTGCATGACTTGGTAAAAGTAACGTGCCAAGGTGAGAGGTGGCGAGCCTGTCGCCCTTTAGCACGGCACCTTGTCCTTATCCCTTAGTCGCCTTTTAGGACATACATGGGAAAAGAGTGGGGTCATTTATATATTTGTCAAATTTTGCAGCGGTATCTCGGACTAGAAGGCGCCAGAGGATATGCACAGTAAAACCAGTTGACGTTGTGTACCCGCACCCGCAATGTCGAACACGCTCCAAGTGAGAATATTAATTGCGGGCAGATTGCTTCTGCACATAAACCATTATAAGCTGGCGTAACTTTGAGGACATCTCTTAACGCAGTCTGAACTCCTGGTACTAGGATATAATATACGTGAATAATTTATAATCTTTTGACCTGAATCCACTTGAAACTCATTTAAAAAGTGCCAGCTAACTTCACATTATTAAAAGCTATTTATATTCAGCGATATGTAGTATGAGCAGTTTCACTTTAAATGACGGATGATTTCAAATTTTAGTGTTTTGATTTTTTCATTTATTTTTGACAAGAGTACACCAATAAATTGCAAATTTAATAAAGTTTAGGATTTATCTATTGGTACACTCAATAATTGCTTTTTTTATCACAATTTATCTTTTTCTTCAGTAGGGTGTTCAAAAGTTGTCTGTTTTGTAACCAAAATCAAACTGCAATATAAATAAAACTAATTACTACAAAAGTGCAGAAAAAACATTTATTTATTACTATATACCAACAAATGCAGTTAAAATTGTTTCCAGGACACAAATTCTTTATTTAGATGTAAAAACCTTGTTATTTTGGTCTGTTTCGCAACACCTTAAACAACATTGAAGTTAATTTTTACAATTTGACCATGAATATTGTTAAACGTCTGAAAAATTCTAATATTTATTGAAGCCTTTTAATTGCGTCTAAATTAATCCACAAAATATAAATTATATTTAAAATGTTTCTAGAGAAAAACAACGTTTAAAGACAAATATTTTTAGGGACAGTCCCAAGCCAGACAAGACAAGTTGCAAAACGGACTTGTAAAGCTTGGTCTCCAACAAACGTATTTTTAACTAAGTTCTATTAATTAACAACATTAGTGTTTTTTTGAAACTCTGAAACTAAATGACTAATTGTGACACACCAATTTTTAGTTATCAGTCTTTTATAAGTCGAGTGTCAAGTCTTTTTGTTACAGAATTATTTTACCTGTAGTTATATAAATCACATTCTTTTAAAATTTGCAATAAACCCACGTCTGCGTGAAAAATGTACTTAAAGTAAATCACTTTTTAGCAAAATTTTAACATGTCAATCATATTCTGGCAAAATTTTTACTTCCAATAAATCACTTGTCCAAATTGTTTTATCTTACACTAGCTGTGCCCGCGGATCCGCCCGCGTTATAGTCCGACCTGTCTCATATTTCAGCTCTCTGCTCGCCCCCTAAACTAATTATCGTGATAATAAGTAGCCTATATGTGATGGTAATATATGTGATGGCTATAAGCTTTACGTAGACATAAACCGCATCAAAATAGGTCCAGGGATTCTCGAGTTATAAACAGACAGACAGGACTGACTACTGAGGACGCCAGACGTTGCATTTTGTAATAGTAGGGATTACAGTTAAATCACATTTGGCACCATTTTCAGTTACAATTGAATAAAACTTATCACTAAATTTGTACTCATATAAACCACATTTTGCTTACACTTAAATTACATTATGGCACCATATCTACTTACCTACCGATAAGAATTTTTAGGAAGTTTGTACTTATATAAATGAGATTTCGGCAACAATTTACTCACATTAAATCACGTATTGGCATATTTTCGACTTATACATTGAATCATAAATGGCACATTTTTTTGGCACAACTCTGACTGAATCAAAACATCAGACCCTAACCACGTGCAGTTAAGGTGCTCGTCAAAACAAATCAAATGAGCCTAAACACGACGGTGTTATGTTTTGACGTTCTTATTGCTACCTTCCACCAGCCACCTAGGGCTACAGTATTTATCGAGACAAATACATTCTACGTCACATCAGATGAATGAGGAAGTTATGTATTAAAAACTCGTAATTAAATAAAGATGTACCGTGTGGGGCCGGTACTGAAAAATAATAAGTCCCACTGCATCTCTTCCCATGCATGTCGTAAAAGGCGACTAAGGGATAAGGACAAGATGCCGTGC
>WYDE02074002.1:0-11991 GCA_009867175.2 Adela reaumurella
ACACACCCCCCACCCAACCACACAACACACTACCCCGCACCCAAACAAAAACCACCCCCCCACAAAACTCCCCCCCCCCCGCCCCCCCCCCGGGGGGGGGGGGGTGTTATTCCGGACGTTATCAGAGTGTCCGGAAGGCGTTATCGTCTCTCGCTTTGTGCGTGCGCGTTAATGAGTTTCGCCATATGAAACGCTTTGACAGGACCTTAATTATGTTCTGAAGTGCTCTATAATTTATCGAGTCAAAGGCATACGATGATAATTATTATGATGGTGCATGACGTAGGTACCTTAGCGGCGCTCTCGAGAGGGTTCCAGTAGACAGCTATGGCGTTGTGAGAGATCTCCTCGATGCATCCGGCGAGACCGACGCTGTTTTTCGTATCTGAAACAAAGAGAAATAAGTCATTAAAAGTTTTCATTTCAATTAATATGCGACATAGGATAACCGGTAAAAATTAATATTAATAACATGAAGAACTAAACTGTCCTGGCTGTGTTCTTTGTATGAAGTTTAATTAACTCATATTTCATTCATTCATACCATCACGCTTCTTTTTCGGAGGCTTAGGCAGACCATTGAGATAAATTTGGCAAGCTCCTGAAATTAATTATTTGTTTCATTCACCGTTGTGCATCGCTTCATACATGCACGCCGATTGAAATTATAGGAATGCGCGCTAGATTTACACAAATTACAAAGAACGAATCATCGTTGCATTCCGTTTAATTACTAAATAATTAAAGATTAATGCGTTTTTGGAGTTGTGTTTATGAATTAATTCTATCGAGAAAAATTCCCAAATCGTTTTTCGGAAATAAGAGTGTCTTAAGGAAATTCGGAAACAATAGTGAATAGCAAGAAAGGGTCGACAACCCGTGGCCTTCAGCCTAAGCCTCATTTCTGCGGCCCGCTACTGTTTTAAAAATAAAAGTCTTTTCATTAGAAATATTGAAATTTCGTGCCAAAACTGCAAATTTAAAAAATAAAACTGCAAACATTCGAGTTTGCTTTGGGTTTGATTTCATCACAATAGTTAGCTTCCTTTCAAAGGAACCGCCCTGATTATTTTGGCTTACTACTACCAAATATTTCATAATTTTATTCGGCCTCGCTACGCTTCTTTCGCCAAATGATGTAATTTCATTTCTATAGTTTGCTTTCTTTTACAGGCACAGCCCTGATGATTTTGGATTATTACGCCCAAATATTTAATAAAAATCATTGGACTCGCTTCACTTGTCCAACAATAGTAAAAAAAAATCACACGCACCGCCAATATGATTTTAACTTACTGCTCCAAAATATTTCGCAAAAATGTTCTGCTCGCTTCGCTCGTCCAATGATGTGATTACATTATCTACTTACTGTATTGTGCTTCCTGCCAAAGGCACCACCCAGGTGATTTTGGCTTATTTCTCTCAAGTATTTCATTAACATTTTCGGACTCCCTTCGTTCGCAAATTAATGTAATCAAATAAACATTACAATTTGTTTCTTTCCAAAGGCACCACCCGCATTATTTTGACTTATTTCTCCTAAATTTCGCAAAAATTTCGAATTTGTCTCGCCCAATGATATAATTTCTTACAATTATGCTTCGTTTTAAAATCCGTCAAAATCATCAATTTTGGGTGAATACTCCCAAATATTTCATAAAAATTTTCGGGTTCGCCTCACTCGTCCAATAATATTCAACACTTTTTCATTGGCACTGCCCAGATAATTTTGACTGACTGCTTCCAAATATTTCATAAAAATTTCTACTCGCTTCGCTCGCGATTACAAATGACGTGATTACATTAAAATAATTTGCTTCCTTCTAAGGGAACCGCCTTCATGATTTTGGTATATATTCCAAATATTACATGACATTTTCGGGTTCGCTTCGCTTTCCCAATGTTGTGGTTAAAATACAATAGTTTGCTTCCTTCCAAGCAAAGGCACCGCCCTGATGATTTTGGCTCACTCCTCCGAAGTATTTCGTAGAAAATCTTGGTTATATTTCCTGTAAATTTTTGTGTGCCTTTATTTCATTTTGTTACTATGTACGTTTGCTGGCTAAAGGTTGCAAACCTATGGTGTATAGTATCCTCGGCTATAACATATAGTAGTTTGGTAATTTGTATTGCTCTTTTTTTATTTTTTAATATTTTAAGTCGAGTCTGTAAAAAAATTTGCTGATATTAGTCGTCATTTTAATTACGTATTCAGGTAGTTACTACCAATTCCATTAACAATAGATTTTGGTAAGTAAACCAGCTATGAAAAAATAATGGAATTATATATAATAAATAAGGTGATATAATTAACTGAGATATTTTATGAAAACTTTCTTCTTTCATTTCCCCCTGGTAACTTACATTTATCACGGAAGCCTTGGGGCGTTATTCTCGTACGACACGCCATCACGAGCACTTGCAAATTTAACGGAAATAGTTACGAAATCATGCCTCGAGGACATCTTTACTAACCCTTCCTATTTATATAAAGAAGGATGGAATTACACGGTACCAAAACAGATTAACTTTCTAAATACGCGGTGTTACGTAAATACGTACTACTACCCGAAAGGGGGATGATTGTTCTACGACCTTTGCAATTAAATGTTTTTTCTCCATACAAATTGTATGTAGGTATGACTTAGGATCTTTCAAGATAAGCGTAAAAGGCGCTTGTCACGTCGGCACGGCGTTCGCAGCCCCCATTCAAACAGAAATCTCTTGGGTGACGTTGGCACATCAATCCACACTGGCGCCGCCGCCTCGGAGCCAAGTGTTACGCGTATCCATAACAAAAGCGGTTTGTATATTTCTATTTATGATTTTATAAATTTTTACTGCTATATCTATTTTGAAATATATTTTTTTTAATTTTAATATTCTAGATAGATGCATTCTAGTCTGGTAAGTGACTGTATTGCCCAATAAATCAAACCTGTTCACTCTGTTCAACTCAAACAATTCCCGATTAAGATATTGTAAACAGATCTAATCCGCTTGTGTAGTACTGCGCTGCGGGAAAGTGGTGCGCCGCCGCCGCCGCCGCGCCGGGCAGCCGTGAATAAATTAGCGATAATGATCAATAAATGTACATTTTGTACCAGTACCAGTGTTTAGGCATTTCGAGACCGATGCAAATAATGCGGCGAAGCGCCATGACACCGTACACCATAGCAAATGTCTGGCCATTTTTAGCGGCATATAGCGTTATTAATTACAGCGCCAGAAATTCCATTAGTCTGACTGATTTTGCGCTGTAGGATCTCGCTAGCCGGAGATAGAGGTCGTGTGAGTAGATTTATCTCGTATCTCAACACAAATACGTCTACTACTCTTTCATCGGAATCAAATCAGAACGCCTCGCCATTGCATCGCTTCAGTAAATAAAACGAGGCAATAGAAATAAGTCAACGCGAGCGTCGACGTAGGCCGCGCGCGCGCGCGACGCACACCGCCCCGCGAGGACTCGGACCACACTCTATCAGTCGATGTGCAATCTGCATGAGTAGCGTGACACTTGGCGTATCTGATGTGTTTACGACGGGCGGCGGAGCGGCGGCGTGGGGCGGACCGGCTCGCCCGCGCCGCGCCGCCCCCGCCCGGCTCACTCTCGCCGCCCTGGAGTCTTGCGCTTTATTGTTTTAACGCGCATTTGCAAATTTACGAGACACCAGCGTCGAGTGTAAGTGTCGATAGCGCTGTTAGCGTTGTGCTCTCCCCGTCGTAATACATGAATCAGAGCGCGCGTATATCTGCGCTGCGACGCTGAGCCGCGGCTGCGCGCGCGGTCGCGAGCGTTTCACAATATCCGGAGGCAGAGAGGCGTTTTATTATTTTACTTTAAAATATTTATAAGATAATCGCAAACCTGGTACGTAGAAAATGCGTTCTCATAAATTTGATACGCGTAATTGTATACGCAGCTCGGAGGCGCGCGGCGCGGAGCTCGTAGCCATCGAGTGAAATCTATCATTGTAATTTGTAAACAATATTTTATTACGCGACGTTATGAGTCTAAAATTACCCGCGTAGCTTCTGCGTGCGGCTGCGACGCGACGCTACGTCGCGGTCGGGGCCTCGCGCCTACGGCGTAGCTGTCGCACTATGTCAAAATGAAGCAAGTAGGGGGTAATTTACAGAAATGTTGCACTTAATTCCGACTATTTACGTCAGAATTCTATATGAAAACCGCTCTTCGATGAAAGTGGTCAAAATAAACACTCGGTTGTTCGATGACTCGAGAAGATTGTAGCGTAAACCAAACACGGAGCGTGTAAGCCGATATGCAGGCGGTAACTGAGTGAGTAGCCACCTGTATTTAGCCGCTTTATTTTACCTCGAAACGTCGTCGCTCTGCGGCGATGAGTGCGGTAGAAGCTCCTACGAGGATCGGTCGGTGGTTTCGGTTCGATCGGTATACGGTTACGCCATGGTAATGTAATCTTCAGAATGAGTAAATGAAGCAAATATCTCGGCGGGCGTTAGCTAATACCAGACTCGCATAACATACTGACAGTTGGTATAGTATACCTTATACATAGGTAATAAGGTTTTTATTTCATGAAATATTTTCTAATCAACATTTTCTCACTATTTAAAGCATTTGCGTGAAAAAGTGATCCGCGTACTATGTAGCCGGAAAATTAATTCCTTTCGGTAATAAGGTTAACTAGTTAAGTATACATTTGTAGAGATTCCTAGAATTTCCCAAATATTCCTCAACAGTGGAAGCCATCCAGCAGCGCGTGTTGAGCGGCACACTGCCGGCACGGCACCAAGAGAACACAGGCACCAGGACATGCGATCCTCTGTTCAGCGCGGCGGTGATGCCACGTAATCGGAGCCGGGGCATTGTGCGGGACCGCGGGGCGCAGCGACGCGTCACATTCGGCCGAGTCGCGCGCGTCCCTCGCCCTCCCCCTAACTCCCGACTCTCCCCCGATCCTCTCGGCTCTCCTCATTCCCTTGTACTTTCACACGACTCCTCCGCAGAGTTGCCGTCGCCGCGGTATCAAATGTCGCCCTTGAGGTTTTACTCGCGATAGAGTTCACGGTAAACACGACCGGTGCCTCGTCGTGTCGCGTTTCGTGGGCAATACGAGTATTATCGTGCTTTTAATGAAACACATTTTTGAGATGCCGGCCCCTTTCACTTTTTCTCGGAAAACGCTTCATTACCTTGCATCATACCGCACGCGTGTGTATGGTTTCGAATTAACACCATTCCTTTTACAATACTCAGTTTGTGAAATTACTGGATCGCAGTGACCTGACCACCCAGACAACAAGTGGAAACGTTACGATCGGCGATCTATATTACTGACCCTACCTGCCGCTTTTATGGACCTTACGATTTTATGGGTACTTTTTACCACGATACGATATCTTATCCCCATCCACCAATATGTTTACTAATTTTTCCCTCGCCTACGTTAAAATCCACGCGGACGAATTCGCAGGAAAGAAATAGCCCTTGTCACTCTCCAGCCAATAAACAACTCTTCAGAAAAAAAAACGTTATTTATCCAAGAACGATGATGGCGCCACTGGCTTTCTTTTTCGATCGTTTCGTTTTCGATCTGTAACGTCAGTCAGTCACGCAATGACTGTCAATGGGAAAAGTCAACAAGCTACATTGTCAGACTTCCTTGGGAAAAACCCGTTGCATTTTCCTAAGTTTGCACCACTGTAAAATTTCGTTGAGATCGCATAACGGGATCCTTCTGCACAGACGAACCACGCACTACGAACAATTACAAACTACGCACAGGCAGAATGTGACTATAAGACTTAATAAGACACGTCCGTACATATTATTATTACATCAGACTTGTCAAACCATTCTCATCACTATTTGGAACTGAATTTTTGCTTTATTCGGTAAAATAATTTATTACAATAAATATAATCTTCTTTTTTTGGAATAGAAAGAAGATTGTACAGAATGCGTCGTTCCTCAGAATCATATTGAATTTTTATAACCATCTCATTACGTCTTCAAATATTTTCAAATAGTTATTTTATAACATTTATGTAGTTATTTAAGTAGAAGTAAAACTATAAATTTTGAAGGTAGGCAGTTGCCCAGTACGTTAATGACGTAATGAATTAATTTTGGCGGAATGTAGCGACTCCCAAATATATTATGTATACTTTTATGCCTTCGAGACGACTATAAATCAAAAGAATCAGGGTCATCCTCCTGTTTACGTTTTTAGATGAGGTTTTTCTGTCCGCAAAAACAATTATAATTACCAAGGACGTAGCAGATTGAGGAGTTAGTTAGCTGAATCTGTCGTCAACTCAGTGGTTGGATGCGGCTGTGCGGTAATTAAATCTTTAATGGCAATGAGTGACATCGTCTTCAGATCTTAATCTCGAATTTGTTATGATGCCTTGGTAATGCGCATTTACTTCTTGAAACAGAGTTATAAAATGAATAAAGAATTCCTGCTGCTTTATTTTATTAAGCTCTCTCAGATTAATATCAATAGTTCACCGGAACCTAAGCTATTATTTTCATTTTGTTATATTGTTAACCTACATAATAATTATAGTCATTCTTGGGTATGTCAAACGCGACATGAAAGTAGAATAGTAGTAGTAGTATTTGAATTGCATTCACTCAGAAAAATATTTGATGTCTCATTGAAAGATAGGGTGCAAAATACACGTGTAATAGAAAAATTTGAATTTAAAGAAGACATAGCGACAAGGATAGAGAAAGGTATGCTTTTGGAGTTTGGGGACGTTGAGAAAATGGATGGTGAGAGAATGAATGACAAAACAAATATATGAAGCGAATGTGGAAGGATGGGTCGAAGGGGGCCGTCTTAGGCGAACTTACTATGACCATAGGTAACCTTTTACAGAAAGAGCAAGTTTGCAGCACCCGTAACCGACGAGTATGTATGAAGCGAGTGGATGAAAAGAACAAATCTTAGGAACGTGTCATATGGCTCTCAATGTCTCTCGTATCCCTCCGCCTACCCCTCCGGTGAACAGGCGTGATGGTATGTATGTGTACCTACATAATGTAAAATGCACGTGCAATTCATGTTTATATTTTGCGTGTCATGTTTATATTTTGCGTGGACATTTTTGTATTGACAATATCTTTATTAAAAGGTAGAAGCTAATACAGCGGCGCGGCAGAGGCGCAGGCGGTTCCACGCTGTACTTAGATGGAGACCTTCTCACGGTATCCTCCGCATTTTATTATTTCCTTCAAACTTCGAGGTTATGCATTCGGTAAGTGACCGCCGGTTATCTTTATTGGATTATCTCGGTTAAACATTTCAAAAAAGTATATAGTTACGTGAGAAAATGATGGTTATGAAGAAACAACTTAAGCATTCTTTCTCAGACAATTGGTTTGATTTGAGAATAGGAAAGTGTTTTTGTTGAAATGTAAATAATTGCGTCCTACTACGGTAATTAAATGATTAATTTAATGATGCTTTAAATTTATCGAGCAATCACTAAAAGTATGCAGAATGTGCTTATTTTCAAACTACGGTAGACCAAAGTATTATGGAATCTCTGACGTCAAATACTAAGTACTTAAATACAGTGCTATCATCTGAAAATTTTACACAGGGAACATATATAAATTCTAGATCTTAGAAATTCTGTCTCTTTTCATTGTAAAGATTTGAAAATGCACACGTGTATTTGCAAATCTTAACACTTGAAAGAGACAGAATTCCAAAGTCCCTTTTACTCTATGTTCGGCGTCAAGATTACAGAAAGAGATCTCGAATTTGTTTCCTTCTCCGGTGTAAAGCTTTCAGACGACAGGACTGTACGTATCATCAAACACCCTAAGTATGTGCACAGAAAATTATGGAAACATAGCACGTAGGTATCATAAAAATACAGCTTAGCTAAAAGTATGGCAGCACATAGCACGTAGGTATCGTAAAAACTATGCCTTCGCTAGAAGTATGGAAACAGCACGTAGGTATCATAAAACTACGGCTTGGCTAGAAGTATGGCAACACATAGCACGAAGGTATCGTAAAAACTATGCCTTCGCTAGAAGTATGGAAACGGCACGTAGGTATCATAAAACTACGGCTTGGCTAGAAGTATGGCAACACATAGCACGTATGTAGGTGTCGTAAAAACTATGCCTTCGCTAGAAGTATGGAAACATCACCTAGACATCACCTAGAGACACGGCGAAAACGGAATATGTAAAAGAGCAAACCGGTGCATGTCGTAAATAAATTTTAGTGAAGGCGTTGCCATACGGCTTCAGCGAATCGGCAATCACGCCGTAAAGTTGGGCGGGATGGGACTACGTTACAGAACGCTATCGTCACTTTTCACTTGTTTTATTTCATGCCACGGCGGCGCAGCGGCGTAAACCGGTCAAGTGCGCGATTTTTGGTCCCCGACCCTTTCTTAAGGTCACTAGCAGGTGATTTTTTATCGTTGAGATAGAACTGTGGGAAATGAGTAACAGACGCACAAACGTCATGTACCTCTTGGACAGATTCCATCCAGTGTCTACTACTTAAAATTCTGAACTGCCATGGATTCTAAAATTAACTCCAATTCCGAATTAACAATCAAAAGTATCGATAGTAACGCCGCCGATGTGGGTGAGGAGAATTATTTTAGAGTGTACGATTGATAGGTGTATCGTAGGCCGTGGGCGTCGGGCGTGTACCGCAGACCGCGGTGTCCACGGCGACGACGACGCGTTGTTTATGCAAATGCACTAACGAGCTATAATAGCTCCCACACTCTGCTGCACTCCCGGTGCTGGCCCGGGGGCGGCCGGTGCTGAAGCCTCGGTGGTGGCTGCATCGAGCCTCGCAATCAGCCCTGCAGCCCGGCCACGGTAATTAGGTCCCGAGAGCCACGCGAGCTGATCGGTGCACGCTATGCACCGCGCCGCGCGCGTCACATGCGGCCGTCCGCCGGCCACCGATCCCGCGCTCACCTACTCACCATCACCACTCGCGCTGTGTCGGCCGGCTGCGTGTCCTCCGTGTGCCACTTCGTCATTGTGTCGCTTCAAGCACGATTTTGCTTTCAACAATAGACGCACTTTATTTAATTCCAAGCTATTCTTTAAGTGTGGTCTGTGGCTCTGTGGTCTGTTTTCATTAGGTTTGAAAATAAATGACACTCCATTACCAAGGAATACATGCATACATGCCCCCGACATTCGGGGTAAGTAGAGCAATCGGTGTTGTGCTGCAACAACTCTGGTAAACACTGTCTGGCACAACACCGACCAGCAAGTTTCGCAAGGTATTCGGACAAGATATCTATCGATCAGCATGTAAGGCGCGAAGACCCACCTACTGCATGACTCGGTAGAATTACCTTGCCAAGGTGAGAGGTGGCGTACCTGTCGCCCTTTAGCACGGCTTTGTTAACAATGTCCTCAGCCAATTTTGAACTATATGGGCAGGTGACGCACGAGTGAGACACGGCAAAAACGGCGTCCGGTAGAAGGCGACCGGTTCATAAAGTAAATTAATTTGAATGCCGTACAGAATCGGCGTAATATGCCGTAGAGTTAGCACAGCTCCTAGAAAAACTGCATCCGGTAGAGGGCGAAGTGTGGCATGATGTAAATTTAATTTGACTCATGCCGGTGCTGCAGTAAGGCAAAAAGGCCGTTATATCGTAAGGTGTATGTATGTCTTAAGTTATATAAAGGAGATAGTATTTCCACTTCGTAATTACAATAAAAATTTTCACGTTCTTAATATCAAGAAACTTTAGTTGATCTTGGAGAAAGTACGGTTTCGATGTCCTCTTTACATCCGTTTCTTTCATGGTAGTTTATTATGAAGACTGTTCCAAAACTTACCAGCGTCGAGTATCCGCTGCTTCACAGAATGTTGCCGCCCGTGCCAGAACTGCCACGCCTTTATCTCGTCTTCTGGCGACTTCTCCTCGCGGAACACCAGCATCACCACGCTCTGCAACAAATATACAACTGTTAAGGCGATCCTAAAACCGAAATTCTGATTACTTTTTATCAAATTATGCGCAAAGCAATGAAGATCAGAATCGCTTACTCAATGTTGCGGTAAAAGTGTTTTGTATATTTTTTTAATATTGCCTTTTTGAACATTATGTTTGGTCTAAGCATTGGAACTCTTTATTCTTCATCTTCTAATGAACTTACAGGATAATGGTGTCATGGAGCAAATAGAACACAATCTCGTTCAAATATTTAAAAAAATATTATACCATGGTTCGTCCATGAAAAGGAAATGAAGCTATTCGCTAAAGAATGGGCTTTTGACAGCTTAAGATTTGTATAAGTATGCTTTTCTCATAGGTAAATAGCAAAAAACGTGTTTGACTTAGGCCCTTTTTAAATGGCGAGTCCGGTCGTGACAACTCGCCTTAACAACATCTTTCTACTTGAATAATGCGTTAGGTATGTAGCTCTATATATGAATACTCGTAACAAGTAGACACAGTACATACATAGTCCAAGAGGGAATGATCCGTTTCGCGCACCTGTCGCAAGTCTCTGTGAGAAACTATGCAGGAGGAAGGCCATTATGAAGTTTTTAATGGCGAAAGCTCCGAACGTCCACCCCGGGGGCATTTCGAGAACACGCAAAACGCGACTACGCGCGTTAACCTGCGATTACGCTAAACGCACGTTATTACAGAGCTGCGCGTACTATTTTAATTTCGTACGCGATAAAAAGAGATTTTACTTATTAGGTAGGAGGAGGACACCGACGTTTGGGAGCATTGCCGCTGCCCATTCCCCCGGCAAAATGTTTCGAATATTTTCATTCACCACTTTAATCTTTACCAAGCACGCTAATTGACTGGGGAAAATATAAAACAGTTCTAAACGAATCGTCTAGTGTTTATATAGAAGATGCAATGAGAAATCTATCTGAAATAGTTCTGTATCTCGTTAACTATGTATAATAATACAAATTTAATGATCAGCTCTAATCGAAGTGATTATAATTCGAATGGTTTAGAAGATTATTTTATTGTTTCGGCGGCTTTCGAGCTCGTTACTTCGAATGGGGAATAATTAAATAGTAAATAGGTAGGTAGTGAAATGTAATAGGAGAGCATAGTGCGTAGCCGTCCGCTGGTGCCATATACGGGATAACGACGAGAAAGCCCCACAACTCGGGCTCGCGCAGCCGCGGTCACTCGTTGTCTCTGATTGATGGATCACGTGGATAAGCGCAGTTTATTGTTGTGTACGCGACCCGCGGATTGACTGCCCCTGCGCGCCCAGTCCGCGCACGTCCCGCGCGAGAACGCGCAACACGCTCCCATGCGCTGAATAAAGTCACCGCAAGCGAGCGCGGGCATCTAATACGAATTCAATATTAAAGAAGTTACAGCTTTCAATAAGGTTGTGATCGGTGTATTATTTAATCGCATAAATCAGTCTCATACTTAGTTAGTTTGAAGTACTTAAGCCATGTCATGTTAAAATAATTAGAACGGTTCGAAATGAGCTACAGAATGTATGACGTCGTAATGATCCATTATATTATTACTGAACGGAAACATTTATGAAACTTTCCAAACCGCGTAAGTACATCATTATGACTGTGCTATTCGTAAATCACCTGCATTCCATGATGTATTAATTTGTACCAAGGCAGGCCTTGACAGTCAGTTTTCCTTCTATGTAACTATTGTTTAAGCATAGAATGTAGTTCAATGTAACTTTTCGTTCTAATGCATATTTTATTTATTCTTGTCCCTTAAGGCGAGATGTAACTACCCGACTTGCCAATTAAAAAAAAGGACGAGTTTTTTGCTATTTATGAGATAACCATACAGAAATCTGGGTTGCGGAGTAGCCTAGTTGGTTAGCGCACGCCTCTTACTAGAGAGGTCGTGGGTTCGAGACCTGGTATGCGCACAATTTTTCCGGGTTTTAAAACGCGGTTAAAATTTGTGTGCAAAATTACAATGCACCCCGGTGAAGGAAAACACCGTGAGGAAACCTATACGCTAACA
>WYDE02074112.1:0-11989 GCA_009867175.2 Adela reaumurella
AATTCCACAAAATGAGGGTGTGAGAAACTAAGGCTTTTTGTATGGAGTGCGAGTGATGAAGCATCCTCTTAAGGTGCCATCTCTGATTGTTTGAAGATGTGCCCTAAAATAACTAGACCATTCTTCCAATTGCCCAAATGTGTAACTTTCTTTGTTTTTTCCACAGTAAAACTTCGTTATTATTTGTAGAAATTTTCAATATTTTTTTCACCATGAAAAAGTATGTCAATCTGCCTCAAATCGTTTTTGAAAAAAAGTCGCTTACTTTATTTTGGCATGGAGCAGCCGACTACTGCGAAATTTAAAATACGCCTTTTGTCTATCGATTACTCGTTTTTACTTGAAAATATTTATAATTTTCGATGCAGACTTTCGAGTTTTAGATTTTTTTTAATATTTTCTTATTCGTGAACTCTGTGAGAAAGTTTTCCAAGTTTTAAAATCTAAAAAATCTACGTTTTGTTTACCGTAAATTCGAATAGAAAAAGAGTTGCGGCGTCGGCGTAGCCTGGTTGGTGAGCGCGTGCCTCTTACTCGAGAGATCGTAGGTTCGATACCTGGTATGCGCACACTGTTTCTGGATTTTAAAATCTTCGTTATAATTGTCTGCAAAATTACAATGCGGGGTGCGTACCCCGTACCGTACCCCGTAAAGGAAAACTCCGTGAGCAAGCGTACACAATAACAATAGGAATGTGTTGTAGTGTATAAAGGTTCACTGGAAGAGATTGCCTCTCGAAATAAGTCCGCTTTCTGCTCAGCAGAAAAGTCTATATTTATTTAATCAATAATTATTATATTTTACAACAAAAAGCGAGTGATCGAAAGAAGAATAATTGTTTTATATTTTGAAGTAGATTCCAGCCCTTAGTCAGTGATTATGTTTGAAGGAACCCATTGGTGGAAATAATTTGAAAGGCTGTGTATTCCATAGGTTGGTGACCCCACACACGTGAGATTTTAGAGAATGCCTTCGTCCTAAATGAGGTTAGGTAATTTCTTGACAGCTCTAATGTTTTAAGATATTAGTGGTGGTATGGCAGAAACAATCAAGAATGGGAGAAGTGTGCGATCTGTGAAGATGACTCCGCACACAAACATCGAAGATTCATTCCAAAGATATACTCCATTGAACAGGGAGCTTATATGAGGGTAACCAAAGCACAAATTTACCCGTTCACGAAATTTTTCATACTTATAAATAAAGAACCACTTCGTTATCACTAATGACTCGGAATCCAACAAAATTGTTACCTATGTGGAACATGGATATTTTGATCAAAACAGAAAATGACTTTCAACTCTTGCAGCTACTGTGATATCTTCAAAATATTTTAAATTTTTTAGCACTTATTAAGATGGCAAATATTTGCAATATAATTTATTCATATTTTTATTTGGAATTGCAATTATAACAACATAATTATCGCGGCGAGTGAGTGAGTTGTCAGATTGGCCGAGCGGGCAAGAGCACGCCTCTCAAGCGGGAGGCGCGGGTTCGATACCCACTGGGCAATATTTACTTTAGAATTTGTGCTAAATGGCCGCTCCGATGAAGGAAAGATCGCGAGGAAACCCATTTTCAAGCGGTTGGTCACCTTGGAAGTGTATGACTACTATCCTCTCATATCATTTAAAATGAGAGAGGCCAGTACCCAGCAGTGGGCCGAATAAAATGGCTGCAAAAGAAGAATAATTATCGCGGTGACAAAGGGTGAGGCGGAGCGCGGGGCGAGGCGGCGATCTTCCACTCACATCAAACTGCAACACGGCCCACCCGCGCTCGCCTACTGTGCAGTAATTTTTTTCAGTTTTTGACCAAAAAAAAAACAAGTTTTATATAAATAATTTGTTGGATTCTGAGTGATTATTTATTATGAAGCTATTCTTTACTCAATTTATTATGTAAAATTTAATTGACGGGCAAATAAATGTATGGGTCAAATGCCCTGTTCAATGGAGTAAAAAACAACATTTTCAATGAATTGTGATTTATAAACACGAAACTTCATCTCTGTAAATTATTTGAAGATTTCGTCGATATGGAAATCACCGTTTGCTAAACTACTATTACAACTAGACGAAATTCTAGTCGTTGTTAGTCTGTTGTTAATTACGTTGTTAGTTGTCGTTATTCTGTGCAGTACCTACTGCACAGACTAACAACAACTAACAAACGTTCATCCAGAGTGAGACTATAAGACTCGTCATACATTTAAGGGACAGGTCAAAAATTAACGTTAGATTCTTTATTTTCTTATGTCAATTAATTTCAAAAGTCTATAACAAATTTCTAGATAATGAAATATAATCTACGGGTTCAATGTCATGCATAATGTTCATGCAGCGGAAATTAAATTTCGGGTTATTTTCTTACGACAATCCATTTCAAAAGTCTATAAAAAATTTCTAGATAATGGAATATAATCTATCGGTTCGATATGTCATGAATAATGTCAAAACAGCGGAAATAAAATTTCGGGTTATTTTCTTACGACAATCCATTTCAAAAGTCTATAACAAATTTCTAGATAATGAAATATAATCTATTGGTTCGATATGTCATGCATAATGTCCATGCACCGGAAATTGAATTTCCGGTTATTTTCTTACAACAATCCATTTCAAAAGTCTTTAACAAATTTCTAGATAATGAAATATAATCTATTGGTTCGATATGTCATGCATAATGTCCATGCTGCAGCGGAAATTAAATTTCTGGTTGAAAATGGCATTCTCACTCACTTTTGTCTTCGATCCAAGCAAATGCTGAACGTTTGAAATCGTATGTTTGTTCGAACAAAGAAATTCGAACGGTGTAATAATTTTATTACTTTGCCTGCACACTTCATACTTTTTTTTTCAGTATTAGGAAGTGTTCTCAATGCGCTGCAGTTGACATTCATATACCTAGGTCCTATTCTTGAAAGAGAGCGAAAAATACCGTGTGGGCCGGTACTTGAAAGAATTACTCCACTGCATCTCTTCCTATGCATGTCGTAAAAGGCGACTAAGGGATAAGGATTAGATGCCGTGCTAAAGGGCGACAGGCTCGCCACCTCTTACCTTGGCACGGTACTTCTACCAAGTCATCCAGTAGGTGGGTCTTCATGCCTTACACGCTGCTTGATATCTTGTCCGAATACCTTGCGAAATGTGGTGGTCGGTGTTGTGCTGTAATTTACCGGATTTCTTGCAGCACAATACCGATTGCTCTGCTTACCCCGATTGTCGGGATTGAGCGTGATAGATATATATGTATGTATTTATATTTTACCAAAGACGCACGTACACACGAGTAGTCTCACTTATGCGCATCATAGACTTTGTATCCGATCACGTGACCGGAGAGCGCGAGGTGAAAGATATAAATATGTTTTTGTAATATTCGTCTCATATTGCATAACTAGGCTGGTCGGAGGCGCGGGGCGTGGGGACTCGGCGGTCCCCCGAAACTACCGGGGTCCCCCGGTGCGCTTGCAAATTGGAGGTAAAACGAGGCACATAAATTTAATTGGCGTGTGTACCTAGTTCCTAGAAAAGATCGAGCATGTGCTCCAAAAGGGGCCAGTGCGCAACTTTATGCAGTGACAGACTTGTTTAGTCACGGAAAACATTATCACCATCATCATTATCAGCGTTTAACCGTCCACTGCTGCAGATACGCCTCTCCAATGTTTCCAACCGTCCCGGTACTCGGCCGTACGAATCCATCGTTTTCCCGCGGCGTACCTGATGTTATTCGGAAAAACAAAATATATAAAAAAAACTTAATTCACGCGGACGTAGTCACTGGCAAGAGATAGTCAATCTATAAAGATTGCCGGAGGCCCTTGCAGGAGGTAAGCCCTTGATACACGGGAAAAAACGAGCGTGAGATCAGGCTATAGCAACCGTTCGGCAAATGTTAGTGCTTGAATTGTACCAGTAAATATACATTTATAGAAAGGAAATGTTGCGTTCTAAGAACCCGTGTTCGTCTAAGTAGGTGGTCTAGACGCTCGTATACTGCGATACTCACAACTCATTAAGGTAATCGTAGGATCGTAGGACGTACGTACTCGTAACTGGTATTCATTAATTTGTTAAAGCCCACATTGTATTAATCGCAAAATTACACTGAACTGTAATAAATAAATTTGGGTACCTAATTCAAATAGTATAGAAAAACTATTTTACCCTTTTTTCACAGTTTAATAAGACAAGAAGACGGCATTCATATTATTTTTAATAATTAATCCGCAAGCATTACTTGAGTCAGCGTGGTGCTCGACCACGTGCTGTTTTCGGCTGCGTCGAAGCTGAAAGAACTACTGGAGTCAAACGCTGACCGGCTTGCATATTACCATTGTCTACTGCGCGAGTTTTTAATTATTTCCTTCCTACAAAACCGTATAAATTTTCGTCGACTTTTTGACACGGATTTGTAGATAATTTCATCTTCTTTACGGAACAAACAATTTGACTGATGTAACTAGACTTTTTCGCGCGCCGCGGCATCGACCGCTGGCCTTGACATAAACTCAAATATCTAGTAAACAAATCAAGTTACATCAGTAATGTTTTATCAGTTTTTTGTTCCGTAAAGAAATTAAGTTATCTACAAATCCGTGTCAAAAAGTCGACAAAAACTTATAAGGATTAAAACTTAGCAGATAAAATTAAAAACTCACGTAGTAGACAATGGTAATATGCAGCCCGCCCATACCTAACAGGATTTGTCGAAGCCCTAGGCTAATTAATCATGCCCTAATAGTTGACCATTTACGGAAGGGTTAAGTTCGCAAGGCTGTCAAGGAGAAAAAAAACATGCCACGTCGCGCGCACTCGGAAGCGTTTTCAGCGCTGAGACAAAACGAGCGGACTCCCAGAAAGAAGCAAGGCTCTGATCCTACCGCAAGGATCATGTCTATTCATTGACCTTTACCTTTCGCGTTGACGTCAATTATGATTTAAAATTATGTAATCGCGTGAATTATTATTTTTAATCGTGGACACTTCATTTGACGATCTTGCCAGGACTATTCAACCATAGAAGAATGAATACTGAGCGATTGCCCACCTAGGTACTCAATGTCATTTAATAATTATCAATAGTAAAAATAAAACAAATTAAATCAATATTAATTATAATTTATTTCTAAAATTGATGAGGTAAACAATTCTAACTACTATCTACTAAGGAAATTCAGGGCCTATATTACGAAACTCATCGTTCTGTAGTCGGTGTCACGTGCCATTGAGAGGAGATCAACCTACTCACTCACACTCACCAACTAAGTTGTAGAGCGGGCGAGACGGCCGACAAGCAGCCCCGTCGTTGGCGCTCCTGTCACGTCCACTATTCTATCGCGCTCGCACGCATAGACTTTACGGCAAGTGTGAGTGAGCAGGTTGCTCTCCTCTCACGGTCACGTGATAGCGACTATCGCACGACTAGTTTTGTAATTTAGGCCCGAGACGTCATCGACTTTCTATGGAGCACAAAACAGTAAAGCACTGTATTAAAAATAGGATATTAAATTCTATGTACACTTTCTCGTTGAACACACAAACATGGGCAGTTCAAAATGTTTGTGACATGCACAAAATATATTCTGTCTCATAATAATATTAATCAATCACTCTATGATAATGGGGTGTTTGTCAAACACCTAGATGTAGGATGCCAGAAGGTTCTATACCTCGACATAGATCGTTTTGGGCGTGGCTGGGGGCGACACTATCGCGTCATCGCTTACATAACGTTTTTTAGTATTCGTTCATAAAGATCTATGTCGGACTATAACAAGAGATGAGTTGAGTTGTGCTGTCAGATTGACATGACAACATGTCATGTCAATCTGACAGCACCGGAGTGGTGTCATGTTTGACACCACCATTTTTCTTTTGTCGGTCCATTGATTCAGTTTCACACACGATATACTATACTTAGCCCAGCACCCCTACTATGGTCGCTGTCAATGTCATGTCAAATGATAAATGATAGGGACACAGATAGTGAATTCAATACAAAATGTTTGTGCTTCCCTCTCGCACATTGTCGATTTAATGTCAGTGATGTTTCCATAGTCACCCGGCTACCCTAGTAATATCACTCGAGTGAGTGAAGAGGTTTCAACCAATCGCAAGCGTTAACGCACTGGACACGGCCAGTCTGATTGGTTGAAATCGTGGCGTTGTCTCTTCACTCGCTCATGTGATGTTAGCACGGTATAGGAGCTGTTCTTAACCATAGACAAAATATAACATTTATGGTTAAAGACACTGACAAAACGTTACACCCTGATACAGCCATAGACAAAATGTTACATCCACGGTACATTTATAGACTAAATGTTACATTCATGGATACAGCTACAGACAAAATATTACAACTCGATAGGTACAGACATACACAAAATGTTACATCTATGTCATAACTGTAGTTGTAACACCGATTGCTCGTTATTTTGTACAATAGTGAATTTTTTAATGAATACATTTGAATGGGATGGCATTCACACATATGCCTTTTTACACATAAATTATGACATCAACAATGTATTGAACATCAACTGAAAGTCTGATTCTACTTCCGATGTAATAATGTAATTGCTCATGATTGTACTATGTTTATAAAGGGTCTTACCTCCGACCAAAGAATGCGACGGATAAATATCTTACGAAATTCAACCAATCATGGAGCTGTATCAACATTTATTTGATGGTATTTATCACATCCTTCTCACATATAACTAATTACGAGAGTAAGGGCCCTTCACTGTATGTCTGACATCTACGTACCTATTTTTATCTCTTTTAAATCTGAATTTTGAAACAGTAATTTAGAATCCATATTTCTCTATAATTCAGTATTATAGACTAGAAGCACACGCGGTGCGAACACTCCTGCGGTTACATATTTACTCACTGCTGTGACACCCGAAGGAATACCGCAATGGAGCATAGCCCATTTCTGTCCTCAAATGTTACAGAATACGTCAATGAAAACGCCATGTGAATTCATTGAGTAGTTCTCGAGTTATATATAAGCGAACATAAAATACCAACGCCGCGGCGCATAGATAGACAGATGTTCTGCTCTATTAGGATTAATTGATTAAAGACAAATATCTATCATATTATATTTTATGAATTGGAAGACCACTGAACCCATTTTAGCGAACACTACTAAAGCCGGCTGTATTTTATTATCAAATAGGTTTTGTTTCACTGTTTTTAGTCTCAAGAATATTTTATTTAAAATTTATTTAAACATCAGGCACGTTAGGCTTCATATAAAAATATTTTTTGTGCAATTCTCAAGGGAGGTAAATTAGACACCATAGGTATTTTTTTGTGTTTTCATTCGTATTGTTTTATTAAAGCTAGTTCACTTAAACATAAAATATATGGTTAAATATAGCGTTTAGATATTATGTTATATACACTAATTTACGTATATAGAAAAGTGAAATGCCTAAAAAGAAAGCGGTCAGAATAAAACATTTGAAAACTTAAAAATGACAACATAACAATAAATAAAAAGAAAGTAACAATGACTTAAGGAAATAAAGTAAGTTTTATACCGAGCGGTGTTCCAGATTGCAAGTATTTTTTTATATATTAATTTGGAGATATCGAATTTTTTGACCGGTTTTATTCTACATAGGTAAGTATACAATTTGTATACATATTTTAAAATGACTAATAATTATATGGCACTATTGTAAAAAATGCTACGCAAGAACGAAGTTTACATATAAAATAAATAATGAGTATTAACGATACTGCACGAAATTAAAAAAGAAATAATATAAGGTAAAGATAATTATACTCTAGGTAGCATACTAATTAGGTTCAGATTGTAACAATACTGATGGAACATAGGAATATGTGGATCACAAATAAATACTCAACACTGATACAAATACTGGTCACTACAAGAAAAGACCTCGCACAAGTATAAAAAAAACTATTGATGGTCCGATTTTGTAATGATCCATTTATTGGATCGCAGAAAGATTGTGATACTATCGTACGAAGAAATCATTTATAAAAACTAATGGAAATGGTATCTTAATAAGTATGGATAGGGAATCGATTTCAGGAATGATCAAGGTATTAAACAGGGTTTTAGATGGATTCGGAAAAAAATTAATAATACACCTCTACAAATCTACAAATCTAAATACACCTGTAATTTTTTCCATGAGAGATGAGCTTTGGAGATTCCACTAAAAAAATACTACATTTAGGGTTTTTTATGAAAAAAAAATATATTTCATTAATATCTGTATCTATTTTTAACCAAAACTTGGATTTTTTTTTACTGAATTATTTTAAGAAACGCGAGCATAAATATAAACCGAAGTTAACACTGGTACGTACGTAAATATTACTTAATACTGATCGTACGTACTAAATACACACCACTATTTTACTATAGGATCATACATTAATACTGAGAAGGAAAATCGTAATGGAAAAAAACTACAAAATGAAATCATTCATAAATCCATAAAAAATTGACAGTATTTTTTGTAGAAACATTTGGATAAAACAATCGTTACAAAATAATATATTTATTTTAAGGAATTGAAACAAAAACGAATTGATGGCATAAGGATTATGGCCACACTTTCAAAATCACAAAATAATATTAGCACTTCGAATAGACATATATTTACACTTCAAATTCATAATACAATTGGTAGGTTCATTTTACTTTAATTTTAAACAACTAAGAATATAGGCAATAATTATTATCAATAATTGTAATTATATTAAAAATTCAGATTTTATTTTATTTACAAAGATATATATTGTTAAACCAGTTTCTGGTATTATATTCGATTTTATAGATTAGTACTTCACCACTATATCATAACTTCTTCGTTTTTTTATTGATTATAATTTTGTGTAATTAATCGATATTGTACCTTTCAGTATTGTCATGGTTGACTTGAGGCACATAGTTTTTTAATTCGTTTTAAATATATTTTTCGTTTTCTTAAAATTTTATCAACACTACACATTAAGGAATACCATTCGTAAAAATGTCTTTTCATAGGGAATAAATACAAAACTAATCTAAAATTACCATAGGTTGGTCAGGACTTAGGAAGAAATTTTCATTTGCTATTTAAAATATATTACTTTATATCTATACTAACGCAGTAGGTATATTGTTATTCTTATATAGGAATTACTATTTCAGTTTATATTTTCAGAACTTACCTCGATTTTAGTAACACAGGTTTCGCGATTTGTTCGATTTCAGTAACACTTATTTTGAGATTTGTTAGATTTTAGTAACACTGTTTTTTTTCGAATTGTAATTTCCTGTGCTTATACCTAATATAATAAATATAATATTTTTTTTTAGATGCATCCTACGTTTGAAACAATTTACATTCATTCATACTCCAATGTCGTAATTAAACAAATTTCGACTTAATTTTTAAAGGACTGTGTGCCTTTATCATATTCATTAAAATGCTGTACTTACACGGTTACGTACCTACCTAAACAATTTGTGTAAGCCAAGATTTATATAATTACATTACATGTTACAAACGTCATACATAATGCATTATTTTTATGATATTATTTCATTCTTTCTAAGTGAGATTTCTTAATAATATTACGTAGGTATCTACCTTCCGACAATGTCAATATATTTGGCACTTAAATTGTAGAAAATGTGTTTTAAATTTAAACAAAGTTTGGCTAGTAGATACCTACTGTAATTTCACAACATTAATATAATATAACACACAGAAACACACATTTTATCAACTAGAGTTTAGTTTAAACCTTGGTACTTCGTTCGTCCTATGAGCAAAGAATAAAAATGGAGAAGAGTAGAAGCATGAAAAAGTAATAAAAAAAACGTGAATCTCGCGCGGAAGGAGTGAAACTTCAAGCGTTTCACTTTTCGTACATCCAGGACAATTAGTCATTCCGCGCTTAAAGAAGTTTTATTCCAAAAAATGAAGCCAAAAAATTCTCATTTAGTTAAGTGTAGAAAACGGATTTAACACTTTTACAATTTCTACGAAAGTGGTTCTTATTGTAATAATAACTAGAAAATTGTAATGGCCACACTTTTTAACATTTTGGCTTTAACGTCCTTTATATTTTTATTATTTCCTCTTAGGTTGTTACAATATTTTGGTGTGAACAATACTAAACTTTTATTTTATGAAATATTTTGTGTATTTTTCCACTACGTTCACTGGAAATTTCATATATAATCATATACCATTCATTATTAACAAAGAGGTATTACAAAGGCACACAAAAGTTACTTAGTTCTTAAACTGCTACAATCCATTTTCAATCTTGCACAATATTTCATCAAGTTGGTGTTTGCAGTGAGTTTTTAATGCACACTACTGCATTCGTTAAATTCTTTCTTTTAAAATTACAATATTAAAAATAGATAGGTACATACTTATACACACTCTTTGTGTATGTATCATGGTTACTTTTACGTGAAAAAACTAAATTTTATCTTCTTCTGTACAGTGTTGCCTATCACAAATATCTACGATCTTTTAGACACAATGTTACAACTGTGGTATTACCTTAGAAACATTTTCATCCTTTATACAACCATAGAATTTTTTTTTAAAGCCAAGGGTTCAGACATAGGCAAACTGTTATTTGTTCAACCATAGATAAAATCTTTCGTGTTTTTGGATTTTTGGTTTTAAGAGCCGAGCCGCCCAATTGGCCTACCCATTCACTTTCATCGTCTCAAAATTGTATACGTATGGTTCTACAGTCATAGATTAAAATTTAATCATTTAATGATTCCTTTGAATTGGAAAGATTAGACCATTAATAAATTAATTAATATTAAAACATTGATCAAATGTTACAAGTATGGTTCAACCACAGGTAAATTTCTACGGCTTTGTTCCAGACACTAGAAAAAATGTTACATCTATGTTTTAAGCATAGGAAGAACGTTAAATGTATGCAAAAGACAAAATGTTACTTCTGTGGCATACAACATTGTTGCTAAATTTGCAGCTATTTCATAACCATAGGTAAAAGATCACATGTGTGGCACAGGACAGAAAAAATGTTACAACCGTGGTATAACCATCAACAAAATGTTACATCTATGGTACAGCTACAGAAAAAAATAATGTCTATATTAAAGGTTCATCAAAGTCTCGGGTTCATTTGCCTGTGCTAGTGGAAGGTCCCATGCCAGCCTCCTGGTGCTTGTACTTGTGTGACGTCATCTGGGAGAGGCCTAGCACTGCGAATCCGCACTGTAGGCAGTGGTAATGCGTCTGCTTCTTGGAGTGCACGCACTGAGGTTCGAATCCGCAAGCTGGGGAACAAAGTAATAAAATTAATAAGGGCTTTAAAGATTAGCAGAATGCGGAGTTATTGCCGAAGGCAAGTATTTCCAGTCAAGAGTTATATATAAACATATAATCCATTGTCTATGGTACGCCTTCCCTTCCCTTCACAGGGCGTTGACGAATTATGCGTATCCACAAATGTAACTGAGATTTTAAAATCTGGGAAGTTTCTAGAGCATAATTCTCGAACCCACAATCTTCTATCGATTAAGAGGCATTTAATCAGTCACTAGGGTGCGTCCTCATATGGCTCTACCTTACTCTATGGCGATAAGCGACTTCCATAAAACTCCGGTCTGGTTGGAGAATGCGAATATCATACCGGGCGGACAGGGGCCTTTAATGAGTCCCTTGAAGGACCATGTTTTGCATTCTTGTCTTGATTTGCAGCCTCGAAAATAAATGACCTACTGGATCGGTAGTTACATACATAAATACATAGCATCACAACTGTTTCCCGGTGGGGTAGGCAGAGACAACGGATCTCCACGTCTCCACCACCCTCATAATATTCTTCATGCATGCTAGTCGGTTACGGGTACAGCGCACTTGCCCCTTTTTAAGAACCTGATCGATCTGATCTAGGTACGTGCGTCTAGGGCGACCCTTCCCGACTCTTC
>WYDE02074222.1:0-11987 GCA_009867175.2 Adela reaumurella
CAATACGTGTGAGAGAGATGTCATGCTACACTCAGTTTCGTTATAAAACGTTTCTTTATCTGAACGGGTTATACAGAAATGAATGAGTTTGCTACGTAAATGGTTGTGAAAACGAAAATTTTCCTCATTATTGTCTTCCTTCAAATGTCTTCTCTAGTGTTGATTTATAAATTGTAAAAAGTACCGGTAGCCGTACACGCTCGCGAGGTGTCGCTTCGCGTCGGACATTGACGAGAGCGTGCCATACGTTTACTTCGAATAATATTGAAATTTTTGCAGTTACTGAAACTAATAGTAACAAGAGCAATGGTCTAATTATTGTATTTAATTTGCTTCCGTCAAAACGTGTACCTGAAGAAATATATTTGCTATATAAATAATTCAAACGCTAACTAAACCGTTGTACAGAATATCAATAAAGTAGAATGAACATGAAATGAATATTTTTCTTAGAAAATCCATAACAGTAAATATAAAAGTAACAGATTAATTACATTTGCAGCGGAAGTTAAATATTGAAAAACAGGGTGTATATATTTTAATCAACTGCTTACCTTTTAGTTTAGGGCCTAAACTATGAAACTTTTGTTCCACAACTTTAGGAGTAAAGTAAAGTTAAACTAAAGTAATTTTAACTAAATTTAGTTCTAAAACTTAATATAATAAAAAAATCACTTACTCCATTCATTTTGTGATTTTTTTTATTCCCAAAAGTTTTAGAGCAAATTTAGTTAAAATTACTAAATTTTGTTCTAAAACTTTTGGAAATAAAAAAAATCACTTTCTCCATACATTTGAGACCTAACCTCCAAATGTATGGAAATGTGAAATTTTTGTTCGGCTACAGAACAACCCCCTAAAAGGAAATCAGTTTATTAAAATATACCCCGTACATAAGGCGGTACAGTGTAATATATTCTGTTGCTTACCGTTCCGCCTCGACGCCGCGATGTATGCTACTTGTACGTACCCAACAATAAGAAATATTACAAAAGACACATAATGGTTGTTTCGATTCGATCGTACCTGGTTGTGTATACTTTCAGTAGCTTAAAATTTTTATTAAATGTACTATTAGCTATACCTATTGAACGTAGTAACTTATTTAAAATTTCTACGTTTGCCAAAAATAAAATAATAGATACTCGATGTGCAAACTCGTTTAGTATATTAAACTAATGTGAGAAAGTAGATGTTGATTATGTAGCTGTATTGAATATTTTGTATGTGTATTTAGCCAAATGTTTAGTACTTTTTAAGTTAAAATATTAGGCTTCATCGTAGTGAGTGTTACCTGTTGAGATATTGTATGTGTTTCCGTTCTAAATTTCTGAAGCGGGCTTCGGTTCATTTATTTCAAATGTTAGGGTACTCGAGTTTACTAACTTATCATACACACTTCAAATGACATTTTGAAACTTCTGCTCTTCTCACAGCGATTTTATCGGATTGTTCAGACGTTTCGAACACAGTGATTTGACAGTGCGTTCGCCGCTCTCGTAGCGAGCGGACGTCTCCGTGTCCATGAGCAGGGCGCTTTGTTCAAAATGTCGGAACAATCCGATGAATTTGCTGCGAGAAGAGCCGGAAGTTTTCAAAATGTTAATTTGAAACGTTATGGTAATTTGAAACATATTCAACTTCAAATGATTTAAATTATGTGTCACCAGCTACGATTCATAATATTGATTGCTGTGACGTTATAGCCTCAATGTTCCGAGAGAAAGAGGTTATATATTAAGACGCGTAGGAAAGCCACGTTTATCTGTTTGAAGAGGTAGCCCAAAATAACTAGACCCATCTAAGGGCTGGAATCTGCTGCAAAATATAAAACAATTCTTTGTCTAACGCTTATACTACGTTTTGAAAACTTCCGGCTCTTCTCGCGGCGATTTTTCGGATTGATCCAATCAGAAACAATCCGATAAATTCGCCGCAAGAGCCAGAAGTTTCCAAAATTTTGTTTAACGACAGCGGTAGTTTGAATAGTATTGTATCGATTATTCTGTTTTCATTGTAAAATTTTATCAACTTCTATACAAACTTTAGATTTTCAATCCTTTCTTCACCATAAACTTGTACGGAAAGTGTTATAATTTCAAAAATTTAAAATATATAGTGGCGCCAGGAAGTTATGATACGTGGCAAATATGTGCAACTTTCTGCATTCACAGAGAAGGGAAGAAGAACTAACTTTTGAAAACATAGAAAACTAGCTGCTAGGTTCTAAAAAACAAGGAAAGAAAAAAAATTTAAATCGATGTGTTTTGATGTAGATAACAGGTTTCTGCTGAGAACAGCGCTGCGACATTTTTGTAATGGGTCTCTGCTGCAGATGTCCCTTACACTCCTATCCGGGCCGAGTCTATCCTATCGAGACCGCATGCGACGGCAAATACCTGCACTCGGCGTTTTAATTTTCACAAATGTACCCTCTTAAGCTTTCCTACGCGCCTTAATATGATTTTTTTTTATCCCTTCAAGTGTGTTTTATTTTTTTTAAGTTTTGTACAACTGGATTGTATAGCCTAATACTGAAACCTAACGGCGTTCAAATTGTATAGACATTTAATTTTATTGGAAGTGAAAAACTTAATGTTGACAAAATATATTAATGCCTTTGTATATTAGGAAATTGGTGACTCACTTGTGTTGTGAAACTGCGAGATACGTAGTTGTGTAATGCAACGATAGTATATTTAACATAGTTAATGTAGTAGATGTGATCAAAGTTGCAGGAACTTTGTTCGCACGTGCGTATCGGACGTTGTCACCCGTGGTGAACGGGCGTCGTTCGGTACGCGAAGACGGCCTCTTGTAAATACTGTATTATTGTAACATTGAAAGAACATTATTTATTTTTCAAGCGTATGTACTCTTAGTCCAGATTTATTAAAAGACATTTTTTATTATAATTATACGTACAATTCCCTCCACAGCTATTTAAACATTGAATCTACGTACTTAGCAGTTTAGTCAAAATTACCATACTTACGTCGTAAAATAGGCTCGGTAGGAATTTTGTGTAACATGGAGAAAAAAAATCACCCGAAATTCAAAGCGCACGAAGTGAACGAATTATTCTCACACATAACTGATGCATACGAGTAGATTGCTATAGGGATATCTGATAAGAGATGTCGCAAGCTCTGTGTGCTCTCACTTGAACATTACCTTTTGTGTGCCAAAATATTAAGTACTAGTCATATAAGATAAGTGAGATGTTGTATGGATCGACCCACGAGTGACTGTCTCCTCCCCTACCTCCCCGGGATCTGTTTAGTACTGGTGGTGCCAGATTGACTGCAGCGTAGTCCACACACTCCCCTTAACGAGCAGATTAGTACTTTCAAATTACTAGCCGTTGCACTGCAGCCAGTGGGTTCCGGGACATGCCTAAAAAAATGTAATGTAAGTATTTATTCTAAGGCCAAAGGTAATCTTACTTCAAATTCTCACATAGACGTGCCTTACATAACTTTAATTTAATGCATCGTTCCAATCTTTTTCTCTCTAATTCTTAGTATCAAATGTTTTATTAATTGTTAAGTTTTTAAAATCAATCTCATCGGTCTATCGAAGCTCATTTGTTATATTTATGGCCTCTGTCGATTTGTAAGTTACTTTTGTTAGTGTTGTCGTACGAACGGTCGCAGTATGAGATGTGTCGCGTCGAATTATATTGAACGTGATACGGTTATATTCTTCATATACTAGTGTGCGCGCATAATAAGTCTGCGCGCAATGTACGACGGGACTATTTTTGACAAGCGGTAATTTTGTACCCAGTGCTGCCAACTTAGCGCCAAATCTGTTATTTTAGCGCATACTAGCGCTTTTTAGAGGTCCCGCAGTTTGAGAAGAGTGGGCAGCAGTGCTTGTTACAAAACGAAGCTAGGGAGCTGTAAAGGTTTTTTGAGTTTTATTAAATATTATGGACGAATTAAATATATTGTACAGAATGTGATATGATTTTTTTAGCGTGTGTTAACTACTACCGGCGTAATATCACTCGAGTGAGGGAAGAGATTTCAGCCAGTCGTATGCGTTAACGCACTCGAGATCACTCGACACCGCCAGTCTGATTGGTTGAAATCGTGGCGATTCACTCGCTCATGTGATAATGGCACGGTAGACTCCCAGGTTCCATACTGCATATCGTACGTGAGAGAAAATATAGCAGCGGGTAGAGAGTTCTAGAATTGTTCTTAGTTCTTAAATCTTTATTCAGCATTGTTATGGTAGTACATTTGAATTTGTAAAAATATTATATTTTACATCCGGTTCGATCAATCCCATGAAGCAGAACCTGCAAGAAACTTAATATGCTTTTTTTAAACGTCTTTCTTACAATACGTTGTGACTAACTACACAATAGACACCGTTTACCGTGTTAAACTACAGTTTGAGAGCTTGATTAACAATAATTTAATTTAAGCTTGATAATTCTATATTCTAACCGCTCATAATAAAAAATATTTTTAATATTTCAGGTGTAAAGAACCCTGGTCAGAGTGGATAAAATTGGGCAGTGTGGACAAAATTGCTATCTACAGTTCGAGAAAAAGTTCTTTAGTCAACTTGAGTGATTATTTCTACCTACAAAAAATAAAAATTTTAATTTTTCCGTTAATGAGAGATACCATTCAAAATAAATGGAAGTTTTAGAAAAAAATTCTCCCTTAAAATTGGCTGTTTTGACTTAAGTAGTTTTTCCCGCCGATGCAAAATATGACATTGAAATATGATGTAAAGACGCAGTGTACAGCATACACATACATTAAGAGTAAAGTACTCGAGCTAAAAACGAATAAAAAATATACTTGAAAGAAATATATAATGAAACTTTGACAGCACAAAAAAAAACAGTTAAATGCGTTCGGTTTGATGAATCCACTTGAAGTATCGTAGAAAGTGACCATCGCAGAAGCACAAAAGAGCGTATTCAATGGTAATAACATAACATCACTATTAACACAGCAAATAATGGAACATCCAGCGTACAAAGAGAACTAATCTGCAAAATAAAATGAGAAAGCGAAATGAAGTGAGAAGCTCTCGCATCGATATGTGATTTATTATTACGCAAAGAAGCTTGCATCAATTGTGACGAGACGAGAAAAAGAATACAAGAAATAATTTTGAAATGACGATGATAATTTTTATATATGACGCGTCCCGCCCTTTCTTAACGACATCAAACTACGGTGTTGGAATGCTAGAAACGTGCAAAATGCGCAAGGCACGTTCTACATTTGAATTGTTGAAACCGGCGCCGCGGCGCAGGTCATGCGGATGGCCTGCAGCCTGCAGCCACCCACTCAAACAAGATCAGGTATGCCGTAGGAAACCGTGTTTTATGAAGACAAATTCAAAGTTAATTTAAATAAAAAAATCTAAACTACAATTTGCGAGCGTTGCTGTTCTGATTCGTTTTCACTGTCACTATTTGATGTGTGTGGCGACTACTTCATTGAGATCTAACCAGGGGATCCCTATACACAGACTAACTACGAACAACAAACTACTAACGCGCATCATGCATGAGATACAACTATATACCCTCATCATACATAGTATGATTACTAAGTACCACACGGGTAAAAAATATGCGTGTATTCCACCCGCATTGTCGTCTAGACATCCTGCACGCTGCACATCCATCACGCTGAATTTTGAATAGAAGTTAGAGTTCCTGATGTGCAGGAAAGTGTTGGATTAGTACGTGTCGTAGAACCGATTTCATTAAAATTTCCCATTTAGAACTTTAAATGAATTGCCCAGGGGTATTTTTTTTAGTTTTTAGAAAATCTAAAATATTAGGAGACCTGCCATACAAATGTTTTGTTTAAAGCCGATTTTCTCAAACACGGCTCAACGATTTTACTTATTTTCGCAGAGCGTCAACATTTCCTTAGCCCTATAAAATAGTGTAATTCTTTTTTCTAGAAAAACTCAAATAAGGGTTGCTGCTATACAAGCTGGGTCTTTATATCAAATTCTCCATACTACTGCGGGTCGCGGAGTAGCCTAGTTTGTGAGCGCACGCCTCTTACTCGAGAGGTCGTGGGTTCGAGACCTGGTATGCGCACAATTTTTCCGGATTATAACATCTCGGTTAAAATTTTGTGTACAAAATTACGAACATCGTAATTTTGTACAATGTAGTAGTGTACCTCGGTTGACTCTAAGATATTGCCTCCGGCAATAAGTCCGCCTCCTGCTAAGCAGAAAACTCTATACTTATTTATTTATATGTATTTATTCACTAAATTTGTGTATATGAAACGAGAAAGTTAATGGGGTTTGCCCCACGGTTTATTTTTTTTTCAGGTGAAAACCCCTAAAACCAGTCCTAATGAAAATTTAATTCAATGAAAATGTCAACACAAATCTTGAAATATTCTAAAATATAATGATGTAAACAAAAGTGCATATGTTTACATCAAGATTTAAATAATGGACTCAAAAGAAATGGTAGACAAGAAAGACAAAGACAAGAAGTAGATTTTCAAAATTATAATGTTGTTATTTTCTTTGTGAACGAGTTCCAAGCACCTGTTTCCAAGAATGCATCCCATCAAGACCTCGGGCTCGAAATATATTTTGTCGTATTATAGTGCACGCACTGGAAGCGCAGTATCTTGTCCTTATCGCGTTGGAACTTGGAGTATTCAGGCATAAACTAGGCCTGTTGACATTCCGCATAGCTTTGTGTGGTAATATTTGGGCAAGCGTCTGCTTTGGACTTGATTTTACACTTAGCAGTGTCAACATTGTGTTAAACTATTTGACTTTTTGACTTATCGACAGGTCTCGCTTTTACACGGGCATTGTATATATGAAGAGATATCACTTTGTATTCTACGGTTCAATCCTATGGAGTAATACGCAGTGACTAGCCGGATTTAACGTGTGTAAAAAAATATTTCTTGACAATAAATTTAAAGTATTCTTTAGTCAGCATACAAAAGAAACGCCAACAAAAAAAGCACTCTTAAAAGATGAAAAATAAATTATGAAGATGCATATTGTATGTAATGTATTTAAGGTCATAAACCTAACAAACTAAAGAAAAACCAAGTAACAGCATTAAGAAGGACGCATTCAAATTATTTACAGAAGGTCATATACCCCACCGAAAGGTAATTCAAAGAAAACCCCATAAGAGAATGAAAATGAAGCAAAATAAAAATAATGATGCAAGAGTGGGTATTAACGCCGCGCCGCGCCGCGCCGCTCCGCATACAGCGAGCGAACTCATCTGCAATTCAAAACGCATCCGAAAATGCATTCAAATTGCTCATCAATGACTCGAACAAAGTGCGAAAGGCCTTGTAATTTGGGCGTCTCAGGAAAGATGATGCACGACCGCCGATTCCACGTCGGGAGCAATTTTTAAAACCTTTATAAATTTTCGAAGAGAGGCGAAACAAAAATAAATTTAATGAACAAAACAGTTTCTGAGAAACTATTTCTTATCTTAATTGGAAATTTTTTGTTTGATTTTCCTTGCTTAGCATGCAAGTCGCTTACTGAATCTTAATCAGAAAAATACGGAAGAAATATAAAACTGAAATTTCTGAGCAAAACATCTTTTTTCTCCATATAAATTTTTAAATAACAAAATGTATGGAGAAATTAAAAATCACCTCCATTTTTTAAAATTAAAGCTGTTCAGTATTAGATACAGAATCACCCACTTCAAAGATATTTAACCGATAGCTTAACACCCTGTATAATACAAGAGATCAATAAAAGATCGTGAGACTACCACAGAACAATTCGATGTCAACAAATGTTACAGATTCCTCCAAAAAAGTCGCCAAAATTGGCCGTGATTACGACTCGTAGTTTTTCACTTTGGCTTGAGCATCTGTTTTTACGCAGCTTTTTGTTCTCTCGATCTCCATCTCCAAACTAAGTGGGTCCGTGTCGCTGCCTCATTACGTTAGAAACCCAGGAGGAGCTTCAGCGGCATGTCATTATAAGAAGGAGATAAAACAAATGGAGTCCTTGTAAAAAACGTGATTGCCCGCCCGTCCGTCCGTCTGTCCGTGTACGTCGCATTAGATACGGTCCCTTGAGTGATGGTAGCATTAGTACAGCCGGCATGGTTATTTTGGGGTGATCTGTGGGCTCGAGTCGCGTCGTCAGTTGTTTATGGTGGTAGACAGTACTTTGTAATGGATACTAGCTAATGCATACGCAGCAAAGTGACTCGTTAATATCTTGCGTTCACATCAGCGACGAAATCATTAGGGTTATAACTTATAGCTTTTGTTAAGGTGTTTACTTTCCCATATTCTACTAGATATCATCTTTATTCAATCTAATGAATCACCAATGAAGCGTTGACGTGGGAAAATATTTAGTTTCATCGCCGATTGGGCTACGTCCGACCCGTCGCATTGCATTTAAGTAAAATCTTCTGTGTTGTACTTTGATACACCGTATCGGATGACGAGATATTTATTTGATATTATTTGGGTCGATATGAGTATTTAAAAGAAAGTGGTCAGGACATTGCGAGATAAGAAGCGGTCGTTCAGTTATCTTTCAACGCAAGATACTATAATGTTTTTGGAGAACAAAATACACAATACGTAAATACGAACGAAATAAGATGTTTACGATTTTTGACTAACCCTACTCTACCACGTACTCCTGCATAAGATCAAAACCTTATTCCAGGACTCTTTCTCATGAAGCTGAAGCAGATTTTCAGGTTTGGGGACCAGCCGTCGATCGCTGCGTACGAGTCACTGTGCGCAAAACCGCACGACGTTCCTATAAAATTATAATTTTCCCATAAAACATGCTTATTCCGCGACCATACCGCAAAATCGAAAAAGAGTAAAAGGCAAACGCTACAAGGAACTCGATCCCCTCCGTATTTTCGAAACGGGTTACGGACTCTCAAACCGCAAAAAGGACGAGACCCGAGGATATGAAGTAACACAAAACGAAAGTAAAGTGTTCTCGATAAAAGCCTTTATTTATGAAAACGTTTCAAAAGGATTTTTATTTTATATCGAAAACAATTTTTGAGCAAAATTTCGAATGAACGACTATTTGGCCAAAAATTACAAGATTCGAAAGTTTTATAAAAAAGTAGTACAAATTGTGTCAAACAAAAGGCGAAAGTTTGAGTGCTGTTTTGCATTTAAATCGCAGGGCGTTATCTCCAACTGCACGTGTTATAATACATTGTAGCATTTAAATCGGGCTCGTTTCAATTAAATGCAGAGTACGTACGGGCCCGGCCGGGCGGGGCGTGTCGCCGCGTCGTCGTCGTCGTCGTCATGCAGGAGCAGGACTCGGGCCGGACGGATGGACTTCCAACATATTGTAGAGATAAAAGCGACGACGAGATTGCTTCTGCTTTGAGTAAAATATTACATTTTTTTTTACTTATATGCAAATTCGTAATCAACGTCGCTTGTGCGGCACACACTCTGCCGCATTTAAGAATCGAACTAACCGTGAAGAAAAAAAGAAGCTAAGAAGAGTATGTAGCGAGTCCTTCAAGAGGGGCGTGAATAGGTACCTGTCAGGCCGGCATGGCATTGGCAACCCCCGCTAAACACCGAATGTCCATGGTTGTCGTTAGTAAACCTTCTGTGTGGCTCGGCGCCTTATATCGAGCTCTTAATAAAAAAAATGTGTTGGTACTGGAGTGAAAAAAAAAGTTTGATTTAGATAAGGCTGGAGGCAGAGATAAAGAAGGAAGTCGATACAAAAACTATGCACTCTCGCATCATCACCAGCTCGTATTTATCAAATACTAGTAAAAGGAGCCTCTCAGGGCACACCACCACATCCGGTCACCGCTTTTCTCAGTAAAACCACAGCGAGCTACCTTTTTTTCAAGTAGTCAACCATCTGGCTGGGAGTGGGAGATGCCCCACGCTCCTTTCAGACGCGCGTGACGTCCATTATAGTACGACTCTACCCAACGGCCAGTCAGTCATGTTAGCTAGCTCTACGACACTGTGTTAGACGACTGTGTTCAGCGTCACTTCAGCTGGCTTGTTTTCTGATACACTTTTACCTTTCCCATTGTTCTTCTAGATCACCACCTCGGCGTGAATGTGGATCTATTTATATATTTGGCTTGGCTTCCTATTCGTGGTTCACACTCGACCAATCGAATTTTGTTACGACGGTGAGCTCAGGATGTAAAGCGGTTAGGTCTTTGCAATCAATGTGCGTGTACACTAGCCAGCAAACCCCTATTAGATTGAGCTAAGTTTAGAAGGGTTAATGAGGCACGTTAATACTAACTGCAGTGTCTTCAGAAAATTACATCACCAAGAAAAAGTTATGTTGTTCTGGGCTTGTCATATGGATGATTAATCTCAATATATCACAACCATTGTCAATGAATGATTTGCAATAATCACCGATTTCATCTCGTAAGCTTGTTCGACGTCCGTTGCCGCCATGATGGTTGCCGACGCTCTTGTTCCAATAACACCTTTGCCTTATATGGTTCTGTTTAATTTATAGCCCTATCGGCCTGGCTTGGCCTCCTGTAATTACACCGTGTAACGCGTGATAGAGCTCTTCTTTTTTCATATCGTCCGTCATGATTAGACAATTTTAAAAGCCTGCTCCATGCTGCAATCCACGTTATGCGCTATGATTGTCCTATCTCGATGGCTATGATACATACAAATACAAAGTAGGTAACATGAAACTTACGCACAATTCGCTTGAACATTATTGTTGTTGAACGTTGTTCTAAGTGAAAGGTCAGCGTATATATTATTCCGCTTTTTCTGTGGCTACTGGGACATTTTTTTTATGGAAACTGTTATCACATAATGTACCAGTTTTTTTGGTACAAGTAATGTCAGCCTAATACACCTTGGTGAATTAGGTAGGTGCCATTTCAGCACTTCCCTAAATTTGAGCCGGCTACACTTAACTTGACGGAAAATACGAACTAATTTTCATAGCCGCTTCGACCGACCTTCATTCAGTGCGGTGGTATCAACTTAGTCGGGTTCGACCCTTCCACCATGTAAGTAGAGGGAAGGGACATAGAGCTTTACGTGGAATCCGAACCACGTCCAGCATCAACGGTCAAGCGGCCACCCATCCATCACCTGACCGCGCCCGGCAGTGCTTAACTACGGTAAGCAAATACTGCATGCTGTACCGCTGAGCCGCCGACGCTGATGTGATTAAAAACAAATTATTTTTGACAGGTTATTGATTTTCTTCTTCTTCTACGTTTTAAAGTTTCACTGGTCTCGGGGTTCTCATTGTACGAGAGGTATTTAGTCACACACTTCTCACTCATCATCTACACGATAATCTCGACGTAACTTAGAAAGCGCACAGGTGACTAGGCTAGGCGCTATCGACTAGCTTCACGTCAGTCGTTCTACTTCAGTCACCCGCGTCCGCGTGCCGCGTACACCAGCCAACCTCGACTGCCGATCACGCCCAATTCTAGCTCGTACAACATACAACAACCTGCTCTGAGATCGATCACGCATTCACGATGGCGGCGCTTCTAGTTTAAGTGGCGCGGCGACGACGACGACGTTGTGGCGGCGCCTGTTCTTGATATAGATAGAACGTTATGAGACGAGTTCGTTAAGACTGTAATAACGTGCAGCGATTTGAAAGTGATTTTCACATTTTATTCTTAATCCAAGAAGAAATCACACTAACAATAGAATAAAGACAGTTGACCAGTGGCGCTATAACAAGTGTGCGTGTAGCGTAGGCGTTAGCGTAAGCGTGTAACGCGAGAATTTTATATGGAAAACGTAGCAGCGCCACCGACGGACACGTTGCGAACTACTGCGCTTCCATACAAGTAAGACGTTGCACTAAACGTAATACGTTACACGCACAACTTGTTTTAGCCCCCTGACGAGTGTTTTTTTTTGTTCATACATACATACATACATATCACTCACGCTAAATCCCGAGAATCGGGGTAAGCAGAGCAATCGGTGTTGTGCTGC
>WYDE02074333.1:0-18086 GCA_009867175.2 Adela reaumurella
TAAACTACAGTTTGAGAGCTTGATTAACAATAATTTAATTTAAGCTTTATAATTCTATATTCTAACCGCACATAATATAAAATAATTTAATATTTCAGGTGTAAAGAGCCCTTGTCAGAGTACTTGATACGAGATTGTATCAAATTGCCCAAATTATCCTAATTAATTCTAATACCACGATGTAGTACAATGTCAAAAATAATAATAATATTAAAAAAATGATACTCAATGTATCAATTATTTATGTATCATATATTAATATAATATGATGTAATATATAATGTATCAAATATTAATAAGCTAAATACACGGACAGCTGCGCCAAGCCATTTTCACATTTGTTTTCTTAGTTTCTAGTTATTTTTTTCCTATTTTGAAGTACTTCTATGCTTTTATATTTGTGAATGTACGTGATTTAAAATGTGAAATTTTTTTTTTTCTTACGCATGGCAGTGAATCTTGTAGTTGGCAGAGAAGCAATATTCCCAAGGCGAACATACCACGACCAAATAGGTAACCTTTTACGGAAGGGGCAAGTTGGCAGCACCCGTAACTGGCGTGCATGTATGAAGGATGACGGTGGTTGAAGCAAAGGATGTATGTCAGGAACGTGCCACATGGCGCTCCATTGTCTCTGTTTGCCCCTCCGGGGAAAAGGCGTTATTGTATATACGAGTATGTATGTAATATTACAGATATTAGTGATATTAGTTCGTGTTTGTCGTACAGTTAGTGTAGCCGGCTCGTTTTGAGGGAAGCGCTGGCAAGGCACCTAACTAATTTACCAAAGTGTATTAGGCTGATATCACTTTTAAATAGGGTGTGAAAGTTTGTGTGGATGTTCGTCGTTTTCAAGTTAGAAATATTGAAATTGGTGTTTAGGCTTCTCTTTATAAATAAAAGTCAACTGTAATAGCGTTTTTGGAAATTCACCCTCTACGGGGATAAATTGGGGATGAAAATATGTACGGAAGTTCAACAGACATCAACGCGTCAACAATCGGTCATGCTAATTTCGTTTTACGGCTGGGGTGGGGATGGGAGGGGCGTAGTAGGGGGGGGCGGGCAAGATTTTCCTGATGGGTCCTAGGTTTTCCTACGGGTTGGGTCGGGGTACTGGATGGGGGGTGGCTGGGAGGCGAGGGGTGATGTACCACTGGTAGGGGTAGGGGTTAGGCGTAGCGGTAGGTGTAGGGAAGGCTAGAGGTGTATGAGTTTGAGATAATATTGTGTCACTTTGGCAATTTTTAATTGATTAAGAATTAGTACTCCCAGTTCGTCTTGATACTTACAATTATACGTCTATGACAAATAGTTCGTGTTTTCCGTCCAGTTCTGTGTAGTTAGGCGGCGGCGATTAAGGGAAGAGCTCACATGGCACTTACCTATCAGCGTCGTTGGCTCAGTGCACGGATTAGAGTCTAATATACTGGCTCAGTGGTTGTGATATTCGGTATTCGATTACCAAAGTTAAGCACTGCAGAGCGCGGTCAGGTATTGGATGGGTGACCACTTGACCGTTGACGCTGGTCGTGGTTCTGATTCCACGTAAACATACTTCACCAAGGCGTTTATGCTGACATCGCTGGTACCAGAAAACTGGTGCATTAGTGTAGGTGATGTAGCCTTCCGTATCAGTTTCCATAAAAAAAAACCTACTTCACGAAGGTGCATTAGGTTAACATCACCGATGTCAACTGGTGCAGATTGATGTAGCTATCCATGCAAGTTTCCATTTAAAAAAATTCGTCACCCATAAATTGTATTACACACACTACACGTAATGCATTTAGGCAGCGGGCTGTACTGACTGCATACCTGCGAGCACGGATGTAGCTGCGCTGCATCCGACAAAACAAAACAAGGCGAGTGAAAGCATTTGTGAATACACGACTGTCCGCGAGTTGTTCATTTTAACTGTCTACTTAGTGTCTTATTCAGTTATGTAAGAATTAAGAAATAAAAATGCGTGTAACAATTGAAAAAAAAAACTGCAAACGCTGAAGAAATGCCCAGCGACATTTCTTGCCAGTTCTTTTTCGCTGCGATAACCGAACTGGCAATGTGATAAATTCGAAAGCAGTGTAATGTCTAATGTCTATGGATGATGAAGAAATTAAAGAAAGAAGAGCATTGAGTGATATAATAACATGTGGCGCATGTTTGAAAGAAAGGGTGATAAATTAATTCGTAAAAGAAAAATATGGATTGAAAGAAGACGTAGGAACAAGAATAGAGAAAGGTACCTACGAGTATGCTTAGATTGTTTGTGACACATGGACAGAATGGATGGTGAGAGAATGGCCAAATAAATATATGAAGCGAACGTGGAAGGGAGGATCGAACGGGGCCGCCCTAGGACAACAACTAAATAAGTAACATTTTACGGAAAGGGTAAGTTCGCAGAACCCGTAACTGGCGCGCGTGTATGAAGCGATGTATGACTTTGGATGGCAAAGGATGTATCTCGGGTTTGACACCCGTCGGGGAAGAGGCGTGATGGTATGTACGCAGAGCAGAAAGAAGATCGACGTAGCATGGGTGGGACGCCCATCCGCAAGGGTGGTCAGCCGGCCCCTGGATTACGAAAATTGATGTTGATGTCGCATCACCAACACCAAATTCAAATTATAATTGGTGTGCAATTAATGATACCTGCCTCGGCTGCCTCAAACTTTTAACAATTCAGTTAGCATGAGAAGCATTCAAATACAATTCCTGAATCTTGACTGAATGGAGTGATCACCTCGTGTCCGTAAGTAATGGCTACGTCAACATTTTACGTAATTGCACTTAAACCGCTTCATTAGTAATGTAATGGGTGTGGACAAAGGTAACGAATGGACTCGTTAAAGGCGTTCTTTAGATGACGTCAGTGTTCTATTTGTTACAAGTTAATTTCTCCTATGAGAGAAGGGTTATAGTTACACACGTAAATGACTATACTTGGGCGGGGTTCGATCTAACTAATGAATTAGTAATGCTAATGAACGAAGAACTAGAATGTCCGTTAAGCCTTTTCACTTTTTTTGCTCCACTTTTTGAAATTTCCTCTACAATGTGACTTATAGTGAAAAAAAAATCGCATGAGTGTATCGCGCATGTTTGTCTGTCCAACCGATTTCCGAAGAAATTGAAAAAAATACGGCATCGAATAGGTACGCTGATTTTTTTATGGTTTCATCCCATCATGGTTGGCCTCACACGCCATCACACCTCTTATGTCAGACAAACGTGAACCGTGATGTGATGTGAGTATAATAGACCAGGAATTTTACCTTTTGAGGTTGAACAAATTAAATCATAACATCTGATGATTAATATTGGTTCCACAGATAGTACTGTATCACGGAAAATAAAGTCCCCAAAAATCCGGGCTATGGAAAATTTACAGGAGCCAATCGTTAGATGTTATGAATTAATTTGTTCAGAGATAGGGCCTGTTCTGAGGTAAAATTCCTGAGCTGAATCCTGAAGAAGTATATGCCATAACAGGGCACCGTTTTCTTGAGAAGATGCATGAGTTTTTCTATGCTGCAAAATATATTTTGTTACCGATTTGGTTTAGATATTATAAACGTTTGTTTGAAGATAATGTCAAGACGAATTTATCTACACAAAGTGGTGTATTTTAAAAACATATCCCGCATAGATGCATAGTTTAATATAATTAAAATTAATTAAATAGTTTAATAAAAAATAAATAAATTAAAGTAGTCCTACTGATAGTCGACACCTATTTTGCATATCAAACATAAATCGTATGACATTGAATCATAAAAACAAAGAAAACGTTTTGCATTCAACAGCGTCAGTATGGAGCGCGGTGCGGGCGCTAGCCGGTTAAAGTTACAACGTTGCGTAATTTATGAACTCCGCGTATAAATTGATGCTAGTGCGGTAATTAAAGGTGAGTCAAAATAATGCGAGAGAAGTGTACATGCTAAATGTAGTGGTGATATCGTCTCGCTTGAATGCGCGGGAACAATGGACAAATGAAATGTATTAGCTAGAAGGAAGAACTGCATTAGAGCACCGCGCGCGACCGCGAGAGGCATATACCCGTATCTTCTGTTGCTGCTGTTTCTACTAAACAAACATTTTATTCAGTATACTAGTTATGCCCGCGGCCTCGCTCGCGTTCAAAAGCATTTTTGTAGCACATTTTCTGCTTCCCCTCAAGGAATAGATTTTACTAATTTTGGGAGTCTGAAGAAGATAGTTTGAATCTATGCATGTATTAAACGGTTGGCTTAAGGGCGGCTGAGCTATGAAAAAAAAATCGTCACTTCGCATTCGTGTCAGTATTTACTCGGATAAAGCCGGTTGTTGCAGCGATAGTCTGAAAAAGGCAAGGACAGGCCATATCCATTAACACAATATTTATTGAAATTTGTATTATTTCTCACTCACCAAGTACCTAGTCCTCATGATGACCGGGCGTCGGCCGGCAAATAATTTCTTGGCATTACGTGCAACCTTGTTCTTTACTTTATTGTATTGATTAATCAATCAAGCAATCATACCATCACGCCTCTTTCCCAGAAGCGTAGGCAGAGACAATAAAACGCCATTTAGTACGCTCCTAGCATAAGTCCCTTGCTTCGTCCACCGCCATACATCGCGTCATACATGCGCGCCGAATACGGCTGCTGTGAACTTTCCCATTTCGTAACAGGTTACCTATTTGGTCCTGGTATGTTGTCATAGGGCGGCCCCGTACGGCCCTTCCACCCACATTTAATTCATATATTTGTTTCGTCATTCTATCACCGTCCGTTCTCTTCGTGTCAGAACCATCTAAGCACTTCTCTATCTCTGTCCTTGTCAATTGTCACTACGTCTATTTTTAATCCACATTTTTCTCTTACACATATATTTCCCACTCTATCTTTCAAACTTACACGATACATTATTCTCAATGAACGCGTTTCCACAGCATTTATTCAGCTTTCGTGTCGTGCGTATCGATTACTTTCAATAAATATAAATAAATACATAAAATTACTTCTACGTGAGCGTTTGTTTTCACGGTTGCAGCTGGTCTCCCCTCAATGGGTATAGCCACTCAGAACTGTCAAATCTATCGCAGTGCAAGCATGTTTCGTACATCAGGTAGAAAGTGAACCAAGTTGGGCAGGCGGGCAGGCTGGCAGGATACGGTGAAAGTGGAAACTCTTGTACCATGTACCGGCATGTACTTAGTCTGTTGTGCTTCCTCCTAGCTTGGTCACTATTGCTTCCGCTTCTGAACTTGTCCGCGGGAAGTGGTTATGCTAATACACATCTCACTATATTATCTAAGGACATGCTGGCACAGTACAGAAACTGGCACAGTATAGCATAGAACAGTAAAGATGAAACGAGCTCTCTTGCAATCGGTTATGGGCGCAAATCCGACGCACGGGGTAAATCAATTTTAATCCTACGGGGTACACACACAAGTCTTCCAAATACTACGGGTACATAAGGTCTTCCAAATCCAACACGTTACACACTAATTTTCAAATTCATGGGTACATTAACGTATTTCAAATCCTACAGGGTACACGCATCTTTTTCTCATTCTACGGGTACATAAAGGTCTACCAAATCCAACACGTTACACACTAATTTTCAAAATATACGGCCCATGAAAGTCTTTCAAATCATACGTGATACACACTCACTTTCAAATTCACGGGTACATGGACGTTTTTTAAATCCTACACACAGAGGTTTTTCCAAGTTTACGGGTCCATAAACATCGTTTCATTTTACGGGGTACTCAAACCTTACGGGGTACACAAACGTCTTTAAAATTCGACGTGTACACACACATCCACATCTTTAAAATTCTACGGGGTACAAGTATTTCTTTGTTAATAAGGATCCATAGTTATGTGCATTTCAAAATTTCAATTTAATTCAATTTCAAAACACCATGAGTAAACATACTCTTTGTTGTTGTGTATAAAGGTTGACTAGACGTGGTTGCATCCGGAAATAAGTCCGCCTTGTGCTAACTAAAACGGCGTATATTGATTTATTTTACTTTCACAGAGCTTCATAAGCCATGTAGAGTTTCCCCACGTACTGATCATGCGTGGAAAGTCGCCAGGTATGGCGCTGGTACGGCTACGGCCCCCATAGTCGACCGCCGCTGTATCGGCGTTGCATACGCGCAAGGAAATCTTTATGACGTCATTAACCTGAATACTTGCTGCCTACTTACTTTATTTAGAGCCTATTACTTTTCTAATAAATATTTAAGAGGTATTTAAGACAATTTATTTGTATCTACCGACCATCACGACCGGATCAATTGTGGTTAGGCAATACATTCTTCATGCATATATAGTAGGTGCATACTTTTTTTTTTATATTTTCAATACATCATGGTTGGTTCTCACGTCTTATGTTACACATCGTGAACCGTGGTGCGAGCCTAAATAACCTCAATCCTCACGGAGTATGGTGCCATGACAGGGCACTTCCCCTTTATTATTTATTACTCTGTAACAATAACCAGAGCAATCGACAAAATGGTAGCGGAATTACGGCTGAGAATGGGATCGTTCTCGGGGCAACAAGGAAAGAAGATCATGTTAGGTTAGATAAGGCGAACCTCATTGGTGAGCGGTGAGGTGAGCGCATCGTGCGTCCCGCGCGCACGCATAAAGGGTAAACTACACATTTATACATTACGATTTACTTTCATATTATCTAAACAAAATTTAAGTGGTTTTGGTGGTTTTTGTCTATTCTAGCGGCACATTCCCTACCAGGCTCATCTTTGAATCAGTCAATAGCGTTTTTAGCACGCACGCTGCCTCCCCGTCCAGCGTTGAATAGGCCCCCTATTATGACGACCAGTTTTAAGCTGGACGCGATACATTAGCGTTTTGTTCGAAGACGGAATAATATTATAGATATCGATGCTACCCTGGGCCCGTATTTCGAACGCGGTGTGCGTGGCGATGGGCGATGCGTTTTTATGTATGCAGTTACTTCGTCTCGCCTGCATAAGTCCATACATAAAAACACATTACCCACCCTCACGCCGCGTTCAGAGTCTACACACCCTTTTCACGTACTCTTTTCACTTTTAAGTTTTCCGAAAATTTTAATAGGTTTTTTGAGCTGCAAGCACGCTAGGCGTCCGATGAGAATTTTTAAAAGTAATTTTGTTTAGCGTTTTCATACATTTTAGTGAAGGTATTAATAAAACAATGTCTTATTTTCCTCAAATCAAAAAGTGCAGGAAAAATAATTTTATTCATGCACGGATGGGATCATCTATTATTATTTGCAGGTATCTAACCGCAGGTACCGTGTGGGGGCCGGTACTTAAAAGAATGACCCCACTGCATCTCTTCCCATGCATGTCGTAAAAGGCGACTAAGGGATAAGGACAAGATTCAGTGCTAAAGGGCGACTGGCTCGCCCTTTATGTGATTTAGCCTTCCGTGTCAGTTTCCATAAAAATAATCTAAAAAAGCAGCCATGTTCAAGTTGAACTTGCACAGTGAGGATTCCGTACTTCGTTGCCCCACTCAAGCCGTTTCTAATGATGTTCCAATTTAGGTACTTGAAAAAAAAATGTGTTTGGACTTTGCAGTACCAATAATGTTTGTTCTTGATGTTATAATTTACCATTATGTGTAAATTACAGAGGAATATTATTTAATATTTACTCATTTTCGGCCGCCCTAAACAAAGAAAATTACCCGCCCCTATGTCGATATTTTAAAAATAATAAGGGGCGCCAACCCCAAATAATCAGGGGTGGCCACTAATCATCCATGCGTCATCATTGGATGAGCGAAGTGAGCCTACACATTTTTACGAAATATCTTGAAGGGGATAGTGCCTTTGAAGGAAAGGAAACGAATGTATATAATATATATAATGTAATGAATATGTATATGACATGATCGAACTAAGTAGATTGTAAATGTTTGATTATATTATTTACTGTAGGTAAGTGTAATAAATATTGAAAAACGGATTCGCGATTCTCTGCTTAGTGGGCAAGGGTGATAATGATAAATCATAAAATAAAAACTAGAAAACGTTTGAACCAAATTGTTTATTATTTCATGCGTTGTGTCCAATATTTACATAATCTTATCTGCGGCTTCGGGCAAGTTTTTATACCTAGGCTACAACCATGAATGAAAGTCATTAATTTTCCTGGCGTGGAAAAATCTGCACGTGGCACAATTCGTAAAAATACAATATTTTACAATTTTTATTTATGAAGTATCGCTGCAGAAACTATCCATTGGATAAAATAAATTTGAAGAATAAATCGAATTAAAACATTTTGTGGCAGGATTGGTTAACGTAATGAATGGGTTCTATAAAACTCTAGCTCTCGGCAAATCACGCAGGATTCTGTCCGGAGTCCGGATTTTATCTAATGGATGGACTCTGCAACGTTCACCTTGAGAATCTCTTATTCTTTTGTTTTCCTTGAGGTCGGTTGTTTAGAGGATACATTTTAAAATTAAATCGCCGAGTGTAGGTATTTGTCGTCGCATGCTCTGTCTCGGTAGTACCTCTAGACTCGACCGGGATAGGAGTGTAAGGGACTACTGCAGTAGAGACCCATTTTTTACGTAAAAAAATGTCGCAGCGCTGCTCTCAGCAGAAACCTGTTTTCTACATCAAAACCCATCCGAATGAACGAAAACGAATTTCTTTCCTTAATTTTTAGAACCTATGTAGTAGCTAGTCTTTCGTATTTTCACAGGTTAGTTTTTACTATGAGGAACCGATTTTAAGCATTTTTATATCGCATACTTTTTAATGAAAAATCTTGCATGTTCTGTATAAAAAATTCAGTATAAATACAAAACTTTGATGAAATTCAATAACTCGGAGTACCTGCTGGTAAAAGGAAGGTGTCGTCATAAAAAATTGTCTGGATATCTTTAAAAATTAGGTTGGAAATAGGTTTCGCTTTTTGAATGAGCCAAAATTAAAAGAGCAGTCTCTTAATACAACAAACCTTTTGTATTCTTTAAATTTTTGCGTACACTGTTTCGTACTAACGGTACTTTCGAGTGCAATGTAAACGTAACAGTGAATATACTTTCAATTATTTTCGTATTTGCAGACAATACCGTAAAAGTTTTTAAGAGCTTTTGGCCAAATGTATGTAAAGTGGTGTCAAACTAAAATGTGCCTGAAAATTTAGCTATTACATTTATAGAATACGTATATACTATTACCGGAAAGGGAGTGATTCTGCACATGAAACTGAACAACTTTTGTTCTACGACTTCTTCAAAATTTAAAATTTGCTTTTTAATACTAATTTTTAAATAGCTAATCTCAAAGTGTTTAAAGAAATAAAAAAAGACCCCGAAAAGATAATTTTTATCAACAGCTGTTCAGTGTCAGATACTGGACCCCCGCCTTCCAACATCTCTAAAGGAAAGCTTGACACCCTGTAAATATATCCACTCGCAACGATTTTTAAGAGAGTGTTAGATAAACAAAGAAAGTGTGATTGTAATATAGTAACTTGAGAGTCGCATTAAAGTTTAAAATGTACTGAAACATTACATTAAAATTAATTATTTTTTGAGCTCTCAATTACGTTCAAATTTTCTTATAAAAGCGTGCTAGTAAATTCGGCGACTGTACTATTTAAAATCTACCATTGAAATCTTAAAATATTTCTTTAAAAGCTTTATGTGAGCTTTGGTTCAAATTCATTTAGTTAAAATCTTGCAACTCGATTTCGACCCTCTTGCGAATTTAGAATTTAGAATCTCTTCAGTTTGTGTTTGTTTGTTTGTGGTTAATGAACACTTTGCTCGCATATGACATCTTAATATCTTCTTCTTATGTAATTTCTTTAGCTCTTAAAGCCGTGACAAACGCAGATTGTACTCATCTCAAGAAGGCGCGTAAATAAAACATTACATAATTAATAACACTAATTTCAAGAATATACACATATTTATGAAAATTCTGAAAAGCGAATTGATCGCTAGGTGATCTATCTGTAATATGAGATATTGCATGTGAGTCATAGCTACTCCGATTGAGCTATAATTTAGACAGAATACGAAAATCATAACATTTTATAAATTATAGCTCAATCGGAGTGGCACAGACTAACATCATAGATTACTAATATGCTAACATGCAACATCTCATATTACATATAGATCAGATACTTATAAATTCGCTTTTCTGAATTTTCATTATACTTCATAAAATTTATTGTTATTACAATAAATTTTAATAATTACAATGTTATTAATTATTTAAAGTTTTATTTACGCGCCATCTTGAGATGAGTACAATCTGCGTTGGTCACCCTCTTAAGCTAAAGAGCATGTTTAAAAAAATTACTTTACTCGATATTTTATATATCTACTTAAAATTGGCAAACGATTTTTATAGTTTTGTACAAATATGTTTAGTGTATTTTATTTTATTTTCTTATAGGTAAGTAAGTGCTCGGTACTACGGTACTAATACTTTTCAGTGGCTCTTAAGAATATATTGTTACATTTAGAGACTTAGGCGAAAGCACATTAGAATTATAAAGAGTACAGCAAATTAACGGCAAGTGAGAACCGCCTAAATATATTAGATATGTATTATATATATTATTATATATATTAGAGTTCCGTAACAACGTGACAAGAGAAAAGTGACAATGTACAGCTAAAATGAAACTTAAATGCGGCTGTGAAATGCATCGCATGTATTCAGTCGCGGCCAGCTACAGGGGGTGTGAAAGAGAAGTGGAGTGTGGATGAGGGGCTCCACACACGCAATGAAGTTGGGGTTTATATGTACATTGTACAAATCTGTTAAAAGGAAGCCGATTGGTTATCGTGGAAAAGTATGAATCGAGGCCACAACCGGCAGTGGGATATTAAAATGATAAAGAAAAAAATAAAAGATCTAAAATGTATACTATATAAAATGTAGGTACGTACATACGTACAAATTATATGTACCTACTTAAATATACTTTTATATATTACAGAATGTTACAAAATTTGTGTTACTACCAGTGAGTAAAGTGGCGATTCTTTGTGTGACCTGCGACTTTTTTATTTGAGAAAAGAAGATTTTTTTGCTGTGTGCAATTTTTGTATAATTTCTCCAAAAGTGTATGTAATTTTTTTTTTGTTCAGTGGTAGATACAGAATCGCCCCCATAGGTCAGTTACTTTACCGCCCTCAATGAATCACCGTGTATTAGGTAGCTGTTACAGGTCGTTATTTCTACAGAATTTAAATATGTCCAGCACTAGGATTCTCATTAGGATAAACGCGAGTTTATTTCTCACTCGAATTCGACTCACGCGAGTTTAAATTCTTTTCATATCTGTTTCTCTTTCACATCACGCTGATAGCGACAGCTCTTTCACTCGAAAAACCAAGTCCCGAGAATACCGAAATTGTTTTATTTCGCGCGAATAAGGGTGAATTCAGTTTTCGTCAGTGAGTCACTTTTCCAAGAATAACGCCCTGCTCTTTCTGCATAACTTTCCAACTTTGACAAACACTGACGAGCAATATAAAAAAGCCACTAACTTATCATGAAATTATTCAATTAATCAAGATAGTTTCTTGAAGTAAAAAACAACATTCCAGTGTATTTAATAACGCATAAAAAACGCCAAATTGAAACGAAATATTAATGAATTGAATATAATTATAGTGTCAGATTAGCCGAGTGGTATAGAGCACGCCTATAAAGCGGGAGGTACGTGTTCGATTCTTACTGGGAGCACAATTTATAACTTTAGAATTTGTGCTACTTGGCAGCTGACACTTCGGTGAAGGAAAACATCGTTAGGAAACCCACTTCCGAGCCGGTTAGTCACCGTGGAAGTGTATGACTAGAATAATCTCATATCATATTAATGACAAAGGCCTACACCCAGCAGTGGGGAGAATAAAATGGCTGCAAAGCAAAAAAGGAACAAATGTTATTGTTAAAGAAGGAAAAAAACTAAGTAGGGCCTTTGGACCAAAAACAAATAACTCTATAAGTGGTTTTACGAAATTTAAACTTAATGTTTAATAACTAAAACCGATACGCACAAACAATAATTAAATGAATGTGAAAATAAAACTATTCAAATGTAGTTTTGCCGCCTACAGAATGCGTTCTTGAAGTCTGTCAGTTTGACATTTATTTGTGGTGATGTGAAAACGTATAGTAATATTAGGAACACTATAACAATAGAACTAGTACTACAAATAGTATACTATGAAGCCATGCTTGAAACTGAATGTCTCTGCGAGTTCAAAAAATCCGAGAAGGCACTTCCTCTGTTCCTGAAGGAACAAGGTAGGTAGGTTAAGTAGGTAGTTACCTGAATATGTCGTACAAGCACGCACGACCAACACCTAGTAAATAGTAACCAGTTACACAAAGTTACTAATTACCCACCACTACGCATGCCAAAGTGACAAGGTTGCCAGGTTGGGGGATTTGTCGCAAAATAGGCTTCTAAAGCTTGATTGCGCGACACTAACATTTTTTATGGAGGTGTATAGTTTTTGAGACTTTAAATTTCATTATTTCGACTTGTTTGACTAAAACTAGTTCAGAACTTGTTAGTATACATTTGGTAACATGAATCTCCGAATCTTGCGACTTGAGCCAAAAACATCTAGCTACTCTGCTGACAGACGTCAAGAACGCATTCTTTCGGCGGCCGTACTGTAATCCAAAATTATAAAAAAGTTTTTTTTTTAAATCCATGACATCAAACATGCCAGTATGTAATAAGGCTTTAATATAAGATTTAATATATACAGTTTTCAAAGTTATTTTACTTCATGAAGCTAACTTGTGTGGTTTAGGAGATATTTAGAATTCTTTGAGCATTTTACAAGCTTCAAGCTTTTCAAAATAAACAAATATTTTAACGAGGAATAGAAATTAAAAAAAAAATATATTCATTAATAAGTCTGGCAATGATGCTTCCAAGACCTCGTTCGAAACCTGAACAGTTTAACAATTCGTGACATTTAAAAAATCACTTTAAATAAACAGTTCAAAATTTCGTGACATTTAAAAAATCACCTTGCCTGAACAGATTAACATTACGTGACATTTAAAAAATCACTTTGTTTCGTATGAATTAGAGCTTTTATTTAGTTTACCATTAAATTTAAGCTAATAACACACTCGAATTTTCTTATAAGGAAGCTACTGTACAAAGCCTTCTGCGTTAAGCCGAAGCACTACCTGCCAGAACATAAGCAGTGCCCGCATATTTAAATATTAAAGTTAAATAATGTGTTAATTAGTTACTAAGATTAAGAATGAAGAACTTACAGAGAGATCCACACAATCTGCTTTCAACATCTCATTAAGAGCATGTTAAGAACTGATTTCTTTCATCTCAAGAAGACACGTAAATAAAACTTTAAATAATTAATAATACAAATAACAAGAAGAATAATGAAAATTATTTCAATTCGAATTCTCGGCAGGTGATTTAGCTGTAATATGAGTTTTTATTAGTCAGCCAGTGTCATTCCGATTGAGCTAACATTTTGAAAGAATACGACAATCTTAACATTTTGCAAATTCTAGCTCAATCGAAATATCACAGACTGACACACGTCATCTCACATTACAGCTAAATCACCTACCGAGAATTCGAATTTAAACAATTCCATTATTCTTCTTTAAATTTGTGTTATTCATTATTTAAAGTTTTATTTACGCTTCTAGAGATGAAAGACATCGGGTCTTAACCGGCCCCTAATTTATATATCTAACATTATGTCAGAATAAATTTCTTACCAAACTTTTCCAAACATAAAAACCTATAGAAAACAAGCATACATACAAAATCATCACATATCCTTCGCCTCGCCGAGGCCACTTCAATTACTTCAAAGATTTACATTAATCTACTTTCAAGGATTAACTACGTACAACGATACCTCTGTACATGACTTAGAAAAATACAGCTTCAATGTAATATTGTATTATTAATTTATCTACAAATACACACATACAAAAGCATCTATAAGACGATTCCGTAATTATTACATGATTACACAATAATTTACACAAGTCGTGAAATGCATACGACTACTTTGCAATAGGAATGATTGCGATATTTTGTTCATCTTTTTCTCTTCGTAATGTATACTATGAATTGCAAAAAAAAAATTACAAGCTATGTACACACGCCTAGTTTCATTTCTGTGCATTGTTTTCCCGCCAATTTGCAAGCGCAGCGGTCGAGCGAGACGCGCTGCTCCGTCGCCACCGTCTTATACAATATGAGACGAACAGTACAAAAGCACGCTTATCTCTTTCACCTCGCGCTCTCCGGTCACGTGGTCGTGTCCAAAGTCTATGTTGCACAGAAATGAGACTTGTCGACTGTACAAAATTATATGTTTAATTTATTATTCCAACAGAAGTGCACGTTCTGTGACACATTAGGCCCGCGTGCACTTAGTTAATATATTATTACGCTTAAGTATAAATATTTCACAATATAACCACGCGTTTAAAATATTGACTCAATCTTGATTTTCATCGTTAAAACACTCCATAAATCACCTCAAACGCAATTCAAATACATCGATTGTTCTTACACAACTACGCTACACACAAATCATTATTTATAATTTAACTAGGAAACACATCCACATCTGTCTCCATGGACGGTATAAAGGCGCCTGCATAACACTTGAGCTTACGGCGATTACTTTCCAAACTTTCTCCATATTATTTTATTCCAAATCCGCTACTAAATTCTTCCAAAGTACTCCCAACGCGTCGCAACTCCTTTCTTCAATCCACTACTTCTTTTTCCCGATTCTTTCCTTACCCCTCTCTAGTCACAAATCTATCAGAGATCGTCAATTTTTTTTTCCTCTCAATCAAAACCGCTACTTAATATTCTCAACGCGTCAGTTTTTCCTCCGAAATCTACACAAGTTCCTCCCAAACGATCGTCTTCTCCTGCAAAACTGTTATTCCTACCGAAAGCGTCACTTATTCCTCCCAATCCGTCACTAGTTGCGATAGTCGAAGCGACGACCCAGGCGGCAGTGTGCGCGGCCGCAGCTGCGGTGAGTGGCGGTCCATCAGAAGTTGGCGAACAGTTTGATCTCGTGGGGGTCGAGCGCACGCGCCGCCTTCCAGTCCGTCTCGGGGTACTCGTCGAAGTTGGAGGTGTCGCCCTCGTAAGACACGGTTGGGATGATGGGCGGCTGCAAACAGAGATATTATCTTTATAGCCGGGTTCTCTCACTGCGCTCTTCGAGTTATTGAGAAAGCGTGAGCGGAAGTACAATGAGATTAAAATAAGAATAGGACGGGACGCATATTACCATTGTCTACTACGCGAGTTTTTAATTATTTTTTTTCTGCTAAGTTTTAATCTTTATAAATTTTCGTCGACTTTTTGACACGGATTTGTAGATAATTTCATCTTCTTTACGGAGCTTTTAATGATTTTGCGATGTTATTTGTATCATTGGTTAGAACATCGCACGAATTGGGTTTGTACGTCCCCTTAACAGAAGGCAGACTTATTGGCATAGGCTATTACTTCTACTCAACCTTTATTGCGGCAACACATTCGTATTGTTATTAGGAATTGCCCTTACGGGTTGGTTCTCTAACAATGTAGATGTAAGCCAGTCGTATCGTAACGTGCTATGCCATACTCGGGATGAATGTTGAACAATTTTCAACGAAGTTTCTTGCCAGCACTTCTAGGTGATTTGAAATTGGTTTATAGCGAGCTATTGACGACACATAGTATGAAGCTACACAATTTTAGCGCGATTGGCCAAACCGTTTAGGAGTTGACGTTGAAAAATGTTCACCGAAGTTTCTTTCCAGTTCTCTTCTAGGATGTTGAAACTTGGTGTGTGGCGAGGTATTGACATATAGAATGATCATACATAATTTCAACCCGATCGACCTAACCGTTTAGCAAAAATTTCCGATGAAATTTCTTGCCAGTTCTGCTAGGAAATTGAAAATTGGTGGTATGCGAGGTATTAGGGGGTTATTAATAACAAACAGACACCAAAAGCTTTTTGACCCTAGTCTAGTAGGTACGAAGCTACGCTTCCCTCAGCCAATAAATAAATATACACTTTACCGCTTAGCAGAAGGCGGACATATTGCCGGAGGCAATCTCTAACAGTTACCCTTTACACACTACAACACATTCGTATTGTTAGTGTTAGTGAAAAGTCCGGAATAATTGTGCGCATGCAGGTTATCGAACCCACGACCTCTCGAGTAAGAGGCGTGCCCTCACCAACTAGGCTACTCCGCAACTCTTACGAGTGGTAGGCTTCGCTTCAATGAGCCAACAAGATGTTGATTTATTTCTGACAAAACAACCAATATTTTACAAAAGTAGATAAAACTTTGATACATTTGAATCTAATGCCTTCTCGCACGAAGTATGTTCGAACCACTAAGCTACATTAACGCTACTTCACCTATTACCGTATCATCACGCATTCAAAGAAATTCCATCGTCAATATATTGATGGCACATACTTTCAATGGAATCCCAAGAATTTACGTCTATAAAGGGCCCTGCTCCAACTTCACCGAGTATCTCGACAGAATAGCTGTTACGAGATGCGCCGCAGCCTCCGTGACGCAACCGCGCGCGCGGCACACCGACAAGTGTACCTGCATTGTGTAATGCTGGTACTGGCAGCAATGCTGCACAGGCTGGAGTAGAACCGCTTCCACAAAAACTTCCAACAATTTTGCGTTAGAGGTGGATTGTTAGCATGATAATTCGACAGGATATCAAAATATTGCTATTTAAGAGAATACCCATGGACCGCTTTGCATGGAAAAAACGTCGTAACCTACCCAGCGCTCACCCAATTATAGAGTGCCTGGTAGTTTAATATGAGTTCTCGTTTTCTCCTGGGTTGTTTTTTCTAAGAAACTTCGACGAAGAAACGGGAAGGCAGCAGTCCGGGCATTCTTATAATAATTGAAATTGAATTAATAATAGGTACTATGAAACGTCAATAAAAATAACACATACGACAGCAAGGACAATATATAAGATGTTATAGTTTCTAAATAATGTATTTTTTCAGTTGATGATTTATGCCGTTATTTCTCCCCTTTTAACCGTGGACCCACCGCTATGCCCCACTGGTGGGCCCACAAATATTTTTTTAATGTAGATCCACTGAAGTATAGTTTTAGTAGACTATGTGAAAATGTTTAAATGTTTGGAAAAGTTTGGAAAGTCTGCTAGCTGAAGGACGTCGAGGATCCAGCCTCGGCCTGTGGCCGAGGGCGTCCCGGCTCCAAATACCTGGTGAACTGCCAAGCAACGCGCAGTTGATTCCTACATGACTTCGCTTTGTACGCATTTGCACCAAAAATATTTGTTAACGGAAGGTGGTGAGCAAGAATGCGGACATAGGCGACGAGATGCAGCAGGACGCTGACCATCCAGGCTCTCAAGAAGCTCAACATCGAGAAGGGCGCTGCCGCCTTCATCAAGAATGAATTCGACAGGTAGTACTATCAGAACCTGGCGAACGTATTCCGATAAGTCATTTTCGCTTGCAGCAGCTTCATATTCGCCCTTCTGGATATTATAGATAACGATAACGGGGGTTTTGTTAAGCTACCAAATATATTTCTATACTAATTTTTAAATAAGTATAGATAATTCGACAAATTTAACCCGTCAATTATTTTTGAAATTTATCTCATGCAGTACTGTGCTATCGCGATACTGGCAGCATACAAAAAAACTCTATGCTTGACTTCGGCTGTTTTCTAATATGGACCATGCTGTCATGTATACTTACTAATATGGCGACCACATGGCGACTCTTGGTGTACTGGTGTTCCAAAACATCATTCTGGTGAGCCAAATATTACTAGTCAAATCTATTAATGGAATGGATCGTATTTTTTGGCCTATAAGGCGTCCAGGTTTTTTCGCTCTAGTTATGACTATTTAAATACAGACTAAGGCCCACTTGCACCAACCTTAAATTTTGACATGCTAATTTATAAGCAAAAATTGACATACAATCGCTTACTATAAATGTCACTTTAATCAAAATTAGCGT